>JBBBVT010047503.1:0-10881 GCA_037177035.1 Craterocephalus eyresii | reverse complement strand
GATCTCTAGCATTATTGCTATCAAAAGCTATCAAAAGCTTTACTTACAATATGAACATATGTTATTGCCAAATTGTTGCATCGAATTAACAAATACTGTATGGGGTTGTTATTTGTCAAAGCAAATAACAGGAAGAAGTGGTTGCAGGAAAGAAAATACCTGACCTGATGGCAGCATGGAATATTGCTGCATTAATGCACAACCTGTTGTAATTTAATACCACAGAATGAAGGTGTTTCCTTTATTTACATTTACATGACGCATTCTATTTCTCACACAGATGTATCTGAAATGTCCGCTTACCTGCATGTCTTCATGTTAATCATTGTTTGTGCTATTTGTAATGGCTTCAGAGTCCTATACGTGTCACCTGTGTCCATTTGGTCACAGAAGCTTAAACAAAAGAAGGTGGAGGTGGTGGAAATAGACCTTCTTGCAGCTGTTTGCTAGCTAAACATTTCTCTTGCATAACCGTCCCATAGTCCTTATACTTTTCTACTTCCCTCCCACCTCTAATTCATTTCTTTTTTACTTTGCCTTCAGGTGGCCAAGCTTAGAATGAATGAACCTGGTTGGGTTTTCATGCTGCAAAATACAGCTTATATAATTACAAATTTTTGAATACTTCCAACTTATACCAGTTTACAATTGTAAATATGGACAACTTATACAATATTTTCTGCTTAAACTCAGCTAGAAATTAAAACTGGGAGAAATAATTCCAGTTTTTAAAAGTCCATGCATAGGCACTACTGCTGCGAAATTAAAAGGAGGTTTTACTGTGAGATAATTTTTCATTTTATTCCTCCCTTGTATCAATATCAATGTACTTTTTCATAAATCAGTAAATATACGACTTGTTTTCCATTGTTTTCACAGAGAGGAGATTGTCTGCTTTGACTTATGGTTGCCATGGTTTTCAGTGCCAGTGGCTGCAACGGGGGCTTTGCTCCTGACGCTGGTCAGCATTCATCTCTCAGACTCTGCAGAGACACTCACTTGGCTGGTTTACATCCTTGTATCTGGGCCAAAAAATCTTGTCATTTTCTTGTTGCCATGGTTAAGCCATGATTAATTTCTCAGTTGTTATAGGGCCTGTCTTTTTCTCACTTTGTCAGCTTTTACTCCAGCTCTTCCTCACCTTTCTAGCTTAAATTTATAGGAAAAGACATGAAATGTGTTCAGCAAAATGTGACAAGAGTTCTTCTAATGACGGCAATTGGTTTGGGTATTATATAGTCAGTCTCCTCTCTGTGGGGATCCAGCTTACAGCAGTCTGCCTTCAAACATGTGACACAGCTTAGACTTGAAGCTTGTTGTCGAGCTTTTCCAAACAACAATGATAAAGAAGAAATGGAGAAATTAGAATATCATTACAACGTTCCCTGCCTCAAAAACAGTCACTATGGATTGAATTCCCCAGCCAACAGCTTGTTTGGTTTACAGCATCAGACAGACGTTTATGGAGCCCCCCCATCATAGATGTAGTGCTTTTTGGATTCCTCTTTTCTAGTGATCTTGTGAGAGCTGCTCTTTGGATATGGGTAGAGCAGACTGAAGACACTCTCCTTTAAAAATAACTAAAGTGCCTTGCTTCTTTGGCAAAATCATAGTGACCTTTTATAAGAACTGACGTGTTTCAGCCCACTGGCATCTGTTCGGGAGACAAACAGATGATAAGAGTTCAAGGTGTCTTCTTAGTGGAATTCCACCAATAACAATACTTTCCATCCAAAACAGTACTCCTATAAAAAAAAAGGAAAAAAAAGAAACTATAAAAAACTATAAAAATGCATGGATTATTACAATAGTAGATGATATACTTTAACAGGCTGCTCTCATCTAAAACGGGAGATAAACACACATCAATAATCAACTAAGACATCCTGATAAGTAGAACAATCAGAACATTTATGAAAGAAAATAATTTCATACCTTTTCTACAAAGAAAGCATTTCTATCTAGCTGTTCATTCAGACCAAGATATTTGGTTAATGTAATTTAAAATCCAAAATGACTTTTTGGTTGAGTTTGCTTAATTTTTCCCGCTTTCTTATGGCAGTAGGCATATGAACAATTCCATCTGCTTAGTGGAAAGATCACTGTTCTGGTGGTCTAAGAAATGTGTGGTCGTTGGATAATTACCCGTATGGATTTCATACTTATGTTCAGCTATTTGTGAATGTCTTGGCTTAGATGTAACTGTATACTTCTGCCTGATACAAATGGTGCACTGAAGTTCCAAGGTGAGGAAGTTCATGGAAAATATATCAAAATCATCCTGGGCACATGATAAAAAGTAATTATAGGTGGGATGCAACTGATTCAGACACTGTATGAGAGTTTAAAGAATGAGGGTTAAATGTGATGAGGAATGCAATCCATATGTCCAAATGTTTATTCAATCAACACAATCTGATACAAAACAATTGTAATCGCTTCACCATTTTGACATTTAAAGATAAAAGTTCAGACTCCTGCAGCCCGTCATTCAGACTCTTTCAGAACTACACTTGTTTTTTTGACAGCACACACAAGCATTGCTGCTAGCCTTCTTCCAGCTCCGGGTGAACTCAGTCAGTAATGATAATGAACATACTAAACCTGAGAGGTCATGAGTCATTTCAAAATGTTCATTTTTAAGACGTGTGAGGATGTTGTACAAAAAAATCACTAATGATTCATCCTGTCTGGTGATTTCAAACAGCAGCAAACAGTCTACTGTCTGGAGATTTTTCTTTCAACTAAAAGAAAAAAACAACCCCCACCTTTTAATCCACAGCAAACATTTTGATTCTATAGTCACAAACAATTTAAAGAACAACCATCATTTTGCTTCTCAGGAGCAATTTTCGAGTGACCAGTGTGCTTTTTAAAAGGTCAGAAATTCCTGCAATGGACTGAACCCTGTTATTTGAATCACATGGTTCATGTCTTTCAGAGCAGTGATGAGCTTCAGTGTTCCCAACAGTCTGTTTAACCACATTTAGAAAATGCCTGCTGTTACAGACTGTCAGCAGTGTGTGCTGCAGTTCCACACTTCACACAACATGTGAACACTGGCTAGCCTTTAAGTCTTACGTTGTATAATTAATCATCCACCTTTGATCAGGTAAAGTCAAGTTAATGTAAAATTCATGGCAGACGTAAACGCCCAATTACCAGCATGAAGTCCTTGTTTTGTAGGGAAGCTGAAGTGGGTTCGTAGTGTCCACTTATTAAGAGTGGATCATGTCTAAAACGTGAACTAAATTGAAAGAAGCTGAGGATTTTTAATGGAATAACAGATCAGATTCTGTATTTCCAATAAAAATCCTTTTTCAATATTGTTAAACATAGCCTACTGTCCAACACAAAAAAGCGATGTTCAGTTAGTCTGGGCTTCATCTATTTGTGCATCTGCATTGTGTGCGATTACTGACTGTGTTGTGCTTGTGATCGTGTGTGCTTCTGTGGGTGTGTTTGTGGTAATTGTGTCAGCATTGTGTATTAAGAGGCAGGACTGCTGCACACAAACATAATTAGCTCTTTAATCTGAGCAGAAAAAGAAGGGATTTAAAATGGCTCGGTGGTTCCCTGCTGCTGCTTGTTGCTGGGAGAAACCTGTCTCAAGCTTCCAATTAGGCCATTCAGAAGGTGTTGGACATTAAGATGTTGTAAATATTCCAAAGTGAGGGAATGTATTTGACAGCTGTGCAATGATTAAAAAAGAGGAAAATAGCATTAGCACCAGGCCATTTGTGTTTCATTTGATTTCCTGCCAGTCAGCAGTGAGGTTCCAGCTATGAGAATGAAAATATTCCAAGTATTTAAGTCCAACTAACAGCTTGTGAAACATGGACATAATAATTACTGTATTTTGGGTCCACGTGATCTGGAAACTATGGAGCATGAACTGAATAATGGTAGTAAAAAATCTGAAAAAAATGCAGAAATTGCAATAGAAACCAAAGAAATATGAAATGATGCTACAGTAAGAAACTGATTTGTTTTTATTTTGTTGTAACATTTGGTTGTCATTTAAAGCTGGATATTTCATAAACTATAATTCTGAAAAGCTTGACTTTTAGCAAACTCCAGGCCTTAATGACAACTTCAATTTGACTTTTCCCCCATCTTTTTTCTTCTTTCTTTCCACCAAAACTATTGGCTCATTGCAAGCACTGCTAAAAATGTAATTGTATTCTGAATATGAAAATTTAAGTGAAACAGGATGTATGAAAGCAAAATCTAGAATGAAAATATAATCATGATTACTTGGACTTGGATTTGGGTTTAGGCTGTGTGAAAGGTTTCTGGCCCTGCACTGGAATAGGCAGGTACAGAGGAGAGATTAGATTAGAAAACAGATTGATGTCCTTTCTGGGGACCATTATTCTTTTCCCTCTTCATAAATGCTCTTCCATCAGCATGTCCTACTAACCACATTCAAATGTGTGCAGATGATATACACATGGTAAAAAAAGGCACAAACCACAAAAAAATTAATGCAGTCCATGGTCAGTGTCACAGCATGAATAAATCAATGCTGCTTATAACTTAGTAAGACCAAAGCAGTGGCAGTTTAAAGCCTGATGTTTGTGTCTGACAAACAATACAAGTTGTACCTGGATATTAATTCCTCTGGGTTATGTAAAGCCGATACAGTATAAAATATATGGATTCATGGTCTGTCATGTTATCCACTCAAACAGTTTGTTAACATTAGAAATAACTCATATTGAAGATCAAGAGGGGCGGCAACAAGGTAACTGTGCTGTTTGAAAAAAAAAGTTTAGTGAATGTGCATCTTCTGTTACAGCTTCACATGAGTAGAGCCCAGTCATCATCAGAGAACTGGCCTCACATAGTCTGTTCAAAGACCAT
The DNA here is from genome assembly GCA_037177035.1 of Craterocephalus eyresii. NCBI lineage: Eukaryota > Metazoa > Chordata > Actinopteri > Atheriniformes > Atherinidae > Craterocephalus > Craterocephalus eyresii. The sequence goes on along the minus strand of JBBBVT010047503.1, from coordinate 6,015 downwards.
CAAAAAACCTGGTTCAACAGTCAGATGTGCCACCATTAGCAATGATATTATCACTACACTTGGTCTCACCTGACCTTTGTATCATCTTCTCACTTCATTTAATATCTATATTTACTTACTTTACTTGTTGTTTAAGCATTGTTTTTTATTATATTGAATCTGTCTGTTCAATCTGTGTTGGCCATCAGATTTTACATTTAGTGTTTTTTGTAAATATCTCATTTTGTTTAGTTTTTTAGTGTTGTTATTTTTGCTCATTTTCTAATTGTTTTGTGTTTCTTTGTCCATGGACACCACATACAAATAGTCCTTTAGTTATTCAATAATGACCCTGCAAAAACAGTGAGTTTGATTCCCGTCCAAGCAACCAGTGTGGTTTCAAACATTATGAACTATTTGGTTATGGTTAGGAAGACATTATGGCTGGGATTTAAACAAGCACTCAAATTAAAGTATTATTTTTTCATGGATTACTGGAATAACATTTTCCTGTTTTTTTTTCCTTTTTTGTATGTGTGTGTCTTGCATCTGTGCAGGGGTGTATGCGTGTGTGTTGGGGTTTCACTATAGTTTGTGTTCATCACCGCAAATACCAATTTTTGTCATGTATCTCTTTCCCATTGTTTCCTGAACCTGACCAGAATATCGGCATACGTATTTACAGACTTTGTGACTTCAAAGTGAAGACATTAGAGTTCTTTTAGATAATCTGAGGTTTTTCTGACCTTCTTGTAAGACCTGTCAAAGAACACATTTTTGTTATCATGCCCAAAAAAGGCATAGTTACCTTTTTACACGCCCGTACCGTTTTCGGTTTAACGCTGTGTGTGTATTGTCCTCATTTTGTGTGTGGGTCTGCAGTTTGGCTCACTCCTAACAGCAATTTTGCAAACGATGTGGCATGCCACAACAATTTGGCAGAATCTTCTGGGCTTTACAGAAGTTTTCCTTTGTTTTGGTCAAAAAACAGAAACGGCTTTATTTTATAAGCATGTGGGAGGTCTTGGTTGCAGCATTAATCTGACAGGGACCTCTTGACTGGTATTTTGACATTTGGAAAGTACAATTACCTTCCTGCTTATGAGCAATATATTGGTATCAGTTGGGCAACTCTTCAGATCTACTTCCTTACAAACCTTTGCAATCTATTTTTTTCCCATGCTACTATGAAACTGTAGTGGTCCTTACTAAAATGAACTGATTCACCTGTGTTCATGAATTTGCATCATTAGATTGCTTGCAGAACGGGCCCCTCCAATTACCAAATTATGCTAATATGCACTGTTTATCCAGTCTGTCCCCCATAATGTTTAACCAGAGAGAAACAAAAGCAGCACCTAGAGGACTCACAGCTGTGGTTTTACTGAATGATTACACATAAATGTAATAATGTAAAAATTTTGCTTGTAATCACTGTGCCAGCCAAAGCTGGTAGAGCAAAAAGTGCAGCAAGCCCCTCAATAATATCTTGCTGGAATAAATGTGTGAAAGAAATCCTCATTACATCATTCCTGAAAATAAAACCAGTGAATACATCATGTGCTGCCTTAAAGAAAAAAAAACAGAGTTGCAGAAAGCACTCTCTTGGAAATATCCCCACACACAGCTGGGTTCTGACCCTTTCAATGACCTTCAAAGATTTGAGTTTTCCAGTATCAAAAAATTCTAGTGGTCAGCAAAAATATATATGCTCATATATACACAAACAAATGCTCTAAACAAAAACAAAGTAATTTAATTATAAGTAAGAAATTAAATGGATTTGCATACTTTATTGTTAAGTACAACATTGTAAACCTAACTAATCAAAATCTACTTTCATACTAATTTCATTGAGCTACCTGCTTTAGCATCTTGTGCTTCAGCATCTCTTCTTCTCTCTTAACTCCAGCTCCTCCATACGGCTGGCCCAGGTTAAAATCCCAGCCTTGGTCCCTTTGCTGCATGTCAGTCCTTCCTTTTTTTGACCCCCCTTTCTTTTCTACTACTGTGAAATGAAGGCCACTAGAGAATTCTTTTGAAGAAGTATTGAGTAATCCAGGAAGTATTTTTTCTGATGCGTGCATCAGTGTTGTGTAATTTCAGATATAAGCATTGATTGCGGCTTAACTTTTAACTGTTGCGGGGTTAATTCAAACGTATTTTACTTACTTAGATGAAACATGAGGATTCAAAGGGAATGGGAATAAACTGATCAGATGTAATCTGATTAAACAAAAAACTTCAAATGTGCTCATTTGAAACCAAGAATGGGTTACTGTACTTGATTTAATTGTGTGTAAATTTGTGCTATGATCAAATTATGTTTATTCAAAAGAAAATTTTTCTGAGTATAAGAAAATGGTTTTCAAAGTTGAGAACCTTACCTGCCTATACAGATGATCATTTTTGTGCCTCATAATTTGCGATTGCATGCCTGCCTAACTTTAGAGCACTTCCTTGGTTAGATTTGACTTGGATGCTGTAAGGTCAGAAGTTGAATCTGAGAGCTAGCAGGCATCTTTAATGAGTGAAGTCGGAACTAATGAGTCTACCCTTTCTGACTTTCAGAAAGGGTAGAGTGAGAAATCAGACTTAAATAGACATTCTTGTGCCATTTCTGATTGCACCCATCAGCAGCACAACGCCGGTCTTTTGTGAACTTAAATTCTACCTGTAAAAAAAAATATTTTTTTATATCCAAAAGCCTCTAATAGCAGAAGAATTAAAGGAATAGTATAATTTTTATATAATTGTAATATTTGGCCTTTCAAAAACTTAGTTGCAGTCCTGCATCAAACAGCATCAACCTCTGCAGCCACACGCTGCCATGTGTCACCCATGGGAAACATAATCTGTCTGCAACCTGACAGACTGCTTAACGTTCTCCAGGTGAAGTTGGTTTCTTCACTTGATGTCTTAACATATAAAGTGAAAGTAAAATTAAATTAGTAATGACTGAATTGTCGACTGAAAGTGACGGATGGCCTTGCTTCATACATTCATTATTCGGTTGCCGATTGTGACTCACTCACATGTGATTTGTTGGAGCATATTTCTTGTTTGTTAGTTTCGCTTACAGGAAACACAACAGTTGTTTATACAGATTAAGATGTGAAAAAAAAAATTTAGAGATGCTGTTTCAGCAGGTGTGGTTTCAGTGACAGTTAAATCTTAACACTCAGTTTTAGTTTAGATCTCTGCACTGGATTTATGTGCTGTTAGTTTACAAAACACTGAATGGTTTACAGCCAAAAGTCATTCAGGATCTTCTGATTCATTACGAACCAACCAAATCCCACAGGTCATCAGGGTCAAGTCAGTTACCAAAGTCAGAACTAAACACAGAGAGGCGGCGTTCAGTATTTATGATCCTCACATGTGGAACAAACTCCCAGAAAGTTGCAGGTCTGCTGAAACTCTCAGCAGTTTTAAATCAGGGTTAAAAACTTTTCTGTTTGCTGCCTTTTATATTTAACTTTTATTTCTTGTATTTTATCCTATCTTCTTTAAGATTTTCTTTTTTGTAATTTAATTTCTTTTGTTTTATTTGAAAGTTTGTTTTGAATACCTTTTAATACTTCTTCTGCACCCTGCTGTAATACTTCAAATGTTTTATGTCAAGCACTGTGAATTGTCTTGTACTGTACATGAAGTGCTATGCAAATAAACTTGTCTTGCCTTGAACTAACCCGACAAACAGCTAATCATGCCCAAGTCAATTGTTCTTTTGTCAATGAAAAGTCAATCATAAAAGGATTGTGCTGAGTAGAACCTTTTATACTGCATCATGTGAAGAAAATATTCTGATATTGAAGCACAAAGCAGCAGCAGCATGAACTCTGAGCTGCAACTCACCAGGCTGACTCATACTGGACAATGTTAATGAAAACATGACAATGTTTGTGAAATTCCAACAATCCATTTTCTTTCTTAAACACAAAGAAAACGAGTATTGAAAAGTCATTTTATCCATTTCTCAGTCTTTGTTCATCAATCTGCTTCTTCTCTCTTTTATTTCTGTCGTCTGTTTTGCTGTGTCAAACTTTTTGAAGGGAAAAATCCATTAAATTTAGCTAGAGATACTCATGGCTCAAAGAAGGTTACAACTAATGAAATATTAGCTCCAAGGATTGAGCATTAAATGTTAATATCGACTTCAGAATTTGAAACTCTCTCTTAATGGCCTTGAGATAAAGAGAGTGAGCAGATTTACAGCACAAGTCTTCACAAGTGGGCTGATGAGCAAAGCCCAATCCTAAAAATGAGCCACCTCTATTTTCTCTCATCAGCCCCTCCCTCTAATGTCTTTTAGTCAATAATTCAAACCAAACTATGGCCAACACCTTTATTTATTTGGCGCCCCCTCTCTCTTACTTCTAAATTGCCACCATAGAAAGCATCCTCTCTGTCTGAGTGCAACAGTGTAGTGTGGTGTATTCCTGTTATTCTATGTTTTCTATTATATTTATTTAAAGAAATACAATTTGCCTTCACTATACTTTTTATTTTTGAGTCCTAGAAGAGCCTTACAAGAGCTGCTGCAGAATATACTATGTCTTGCATACTGATAATATAAGATACTTAATACTTTGATTCTTGATTATTTTATTTCATTTTTTTTTTCGCACAAATGTCCCTTATATCCATACTGATGGATGGAGAACTCTGTTCAGGACCTTTTTAGGATGTAAAGGGAATCAGAAATCAGTGTTTTGGAATTTTTATTTTTTAAATAAATCTGTTAGACAATTAACCCCTTTTGTTTACTGTTTTTTCCATTAGCACCTATGCTGTTTGAGGGACTGTGTTTCCTCATTTTGGGGCGTGGAGGTCAATTGAGCGACAGAGGAATACATCATGGAAAATGATCAGCGACATTGTGTATCTGTTACGACCCAGTTGTGTCTAGGGCTAGGGGTCGTGAACAAAAGAGAAATAAAAAAGAAAATGTGTAATATGAAGCTATTTATTTAAAATAATATATACACACATATATATATATATATATATATATATATATATATCATGGCTCAAAACAAATCACTAACAAAAACAATACAAGGTAAAACAATAAACACCATAACTAAAGTAAGACTAAACAAGTGATGCCAAGATTACACTAAACTAAACCAAACAAGGAACAAAAACAAGAGCAGGAGATCAGCAGAGGCTGACTGGGAGGAACCACTGCCTATGCAGCCTGCTCTGGGCTCCTCCAAAAGGTGAAATGTCTGGAGTGGAGTTATATGGGTGTGGGTGACGGTGATGAGCAGATGAATGATGGATCCAGCAGCCAACCAGAGGTGGAGAGAGGAACTGTTTTCCAATCAGAGGATGTTTGGGTTGATGGCAGGAAATTGTAGACAGGTGGAGGTTGTTGAGTAGTTGATGAGATGATGGTTGGTCTGACAGAAACTGAATCACTGCAGCCCACAGCCTGGGATGCAACACCCCCCCACTAAAATATAAACCCATGGTTTACAACAAACAAATAACGTCCACAAAACACAAATCCACACAAGGCTGTGGCCGGACCCCCCAGTCTCAAAGGTGCCTGCTACAAGTGGGTTTTCATTCAGCACTAACCCTTAACACAAGCAGAAAAACATGAACGATGTAAACATAACGGATCAGCGTAAATCAGTAGTACATAACAAAAGTGATTTACAGAACGATTGCCAAAAGGGACAAGTACCATGGAAACTACACAGAGCAGTGATTGTTTTGTCCAGGTCTAAGTCTTCCAACAAATACCAAGCCAGTCATACTCTGTCCATGGGAGACCTGCTCTCAAGTAGGAGAGGCAGAACCAGTTGATGCTGCAAACATCTAAACAGAACCAGTTTTTGTGGTAGTAAAGCTAACAGCTTTGTCAGCAACAATCTCAAGTTTCCTCAAGTCGTGTTCACCGTTGCTGAGCTCACTTGGAGCTCCAAATTGCAGCTGAATGAGGCAAACCCCATCTTTGACTTCCACACATGACCCTGAAGAGGTCAAACACCAAGTGGACTTAGCAGAAGCCTGAGCTTTCTG
>JBBBVT010047056.1:0-10904 GCA_037177035.1 Craterocephalus eyresii | reverse complement strand
CATGAATGCAAGTATTTACGTTGATCCAACAAGCTTTTTTAAGTATGGTGAAGTAGCATTTTTCCCACAATGAAACAAATTCTAAGTAACATGAACTTAATAATTGTCAACGTGAATGTAACATTTATGTTAATCCAACATGTTTAAGTAGTGTTTAAGTATTTTTTGTCACAATAAAATCTCTAAGTAACAGGACCTGAATAATTAAGATAATCCATGCAAAAGTTTAGTTGAGCCTTGTCTAATAATGACATTTTCCTGTTTCCCAGGAGGCTCAAAACTACAACCTTGGCTGTTTGATTGTCTCTTAAGACCTTGACTACCTTATTCAAATGACAGCGACAGCAAAAAATGGTAGCACAATTCTGAAAAGTGCAAACATTTGTGGCTAAATTCTCCGGCACGAAGTATCAGGAGTCTTCTGAAATTATTATTTCAATACAGTTTTTTTTTTTTTTTTTTTAAGTATCAGGAAACTGATTTAAGTGTAAGACTGACAGCCCTATTGTGCCATAACTGTGCCACTAAACGACAACTTTTACAGTAGTGACAGCAACTCAGCTTGGCTGGCTTCAATATCGAAACTCACATGCACTACAGATAACGAAACAGCGAGCTTCATCGACTTTAACGACTTTAGCCGCTTACCAAATAACATTCTTTAAACACTTTAAGCCAATAACAAAGCTCTGTATCACAGTAAAATTAGTGTTAACACCTCCATAACAACAGTCAAATGATTTCTGCATCAGGACATTGAAGCTCCAAGTGCGTTACAACTGGAGTGCGGAGCACACAAAGGCGGGGGCGAGCTAATTGGAACTTCTCGCCCGCCTTCAGTGTTAAATCCTTGTCTTACAGTAGCCTATCGCCAACAGAACTTGAGCTAATGAAAATATGTGTAAGCTAATTAAGCATGAATATACTTACAATTCACCACAACATTTGAATGAGCCTTGAACACAGTCGGTCGCGCTGGACTGGTCTGCTTGAGCAGGAGAGGGAATTTGAAACTGTGGGCTGTTCACACGTTATCAAGATCTATTTTACATCAACAGAACTTAAAATTCAGTTATGTTTTGATTAATTAATCATTTTAAACTCAGACAAGTCATGATTGTAGCCTACATTGAATCAATAGGAATAATTTGTGTCTCACCCGAGCTCAATAAAATAACAATTTGAAGTAAAATCTCTAACAGTATTTCTGAACTTAATTTTGTATTTCACAACAACATATATATTTAAGTAAAGACTAAAGGTCCCGTGAATTACTTATTAGGGTGTGGATCGGCTCCACTATCCTCTCCACTAGCATTCCAAATATGTTAATACAATAGAAAAAATGCATTCTCTCAGTCGCCTTTCATGGTGTCTGCGCCTCCTCCTTAAAATTATTACAGCAGCCATTGTGTGTATACTGTTGTGTCAGTTAGCACCTACTTTTCAGATGTGCTCATTTTGGAGCAAACATAATCACTGCAAACTCATTGAAGTCTTCATAGATCACACCGCTGCGCAAACCTGATCTATTTGCATAATCTCCTCCCAACAATACAGCAGCAGCAACGCAAAGTGGAGAGCAGCGCTATCTTGCCAGGATATCAGACGCAGTTTGCGGCTTTGATAAACCAGCTAAGGCCAATTTTAGCGTGGGTAAACCCATTAGCAACTGTTTTAGTAGGCTACATGCAATGCTTTAATAGATCAGGGCCTAAGTCGGGCTGGTGAGGCTCCTCTGACTTCAGGAAGCTATTCCATCTGAAACTTCCCTTCTTCTTCTTTTTCTAATCCTGATGTTTTCTGGCAGTTGTCAAACAGCTGCCAGAAAATAGGTGCATCACCCACTGCCCGTGTCATTCAGTGGGCCAAATTTAAAAATGCTAATGCATTGAATTGGCACTCTGAATTAATTGCATTATTTTTTTTAATGCATTAATTTGCAGAGTAATTAATTAAACTAATTAATGCACTAAACTGACAGCCCTAATTTAAACATTATTTGGTATTTTGTTTTATCAGAAGTAAAACAGAAAGCAGCCTCCTTTTAATCTGGCTGTGATCACTGTTACCATGGAGACTACTGCAGGAACAAAAACAGTTCATTTATAATGTATACAGCAGATTACATCTGCCACATTTGAAAATTCTCCTTAAGCTAAACATTTATTTCATTATAAGATCTTTTATCAACAGTTCTGCATATTTAAGCTATTTTAAATTTACTAAATGAGGTGTTTGTTATGCCCGACTTACTTCTGCTTGCAGTGAAGTCAGAAGAGGTTTTTTCTCATCAATCGACATCTCCTCCTCTTCCTCCATCATCTTTTCAGTCGACTCTGAAAAGATAAAGACACAAAATCAGAGAAAAAAACCCAGAAAAGGCAGCAGCTGAAGAAACACTTCAAACACAGAAAAGAATCATCACCAGGAGCAAACGTTACTAAAGGTGAGATAAATGTGATTGACTTTTTTAAACAGTAAAACAAAAGAACAATGAAAAAAACATTTTTTTACATCACAAACGGCAGCTATGAAACAAACTGTTTTCCTTACCGTTTGTAACGTGAAAAGGTGGAAGTCTTCTGATCCAAACTGAAGTTTGACAGCTGCACTGACGGTTGTCAATTTAAATAATACCGTTCATAGACATAATAAAGCAACGATCTGGTGCCCTAGGCAAGATTTGAACCGACGCCCATTGTATCAGAGTCAGTTTCACTTTAGAAATTTAACCAGAAGTTGCATGAATATATATATTCCAGATTTCACCTTAAAAAATATCATGTTACAATCTTACTCCTCGATTTTCTTGATGCAAAGTTGTTTTTAATATCAACTTACAAAAGAGCTGTTTTATCACATGGCTGCAGCTGATGATGGACATTCTTGGATCATTGTAGATCTCTGCCAAGCTGGAGCAGAGATGAGCTTCTCTCTGGGTCTGTTGGTGAAAGCTGGAGTCCTGATGCTTTAGCTGAGATGAGATAGAAGAGCAAATTATGCTGGAGGAGCTGAAAATATTTCTTAAGTATCTGTAGAGTATAGGGAAAGTATAGGTAACGACGGGATGCTGGATGAGAAAGTTAAGGTACGAATGAATAGCAATGATACACTTTAACTGCTTTTCAACATACATTAAAACTTTTAACCTAAGCTGTGAGAGCACTAACTAAAGACTTAAAACAACCTGATTACTTTTAAAGAAGATGGAAAACTTATAGCATTTTTCTTTTACTTGTCGTGTCCAGCATCATAGCAGCAGAATGATGGTCTGGCTGCTGGGTTGTGCCGAACAAATTTGCTTTGCCAAGACGAGCTTTCTGGATGTAAAAGCCCTCTTGTTATATATTTTTTGTTTCTAAATTTTATTTTATTTGCTTATTTATATTTAATAATTGTCTGTTACTGAATCAACATAATAGTCTACTGCTGGACCTGACCAGAGGGGAAATGAAAAAATTGAAAAGAGAGCTGAAAAGAAAATGAAAGTAGACAGAAAAAAGAAAAGAAAAAAGATTTACTAAACAAAATCCAACATCAGACTCTATACAAAACCTGGACGGCAAAAGAAAAACAATAGTATGACAAATTGTGAAAGTCCCAGTTCTACAGCAGTTTTAATGTGTTTAAAACACTAATTTTCATAAGTAGGGACCCTTCTCATTATGTCATCTCAGCATAAAAGAGACAATCCTTTCCTGTTGTGGTGAGAGTTTTATTTCTGACAGGCAAATGCAATAACACAGCACCGCCACAAGGAAGCAGCAAAGATCAGCGGACTGCAGATCTCTTCACACACCCTGTTCGGCCCCCCTGCAGAGATTGCAGCTGCAGACACCGAGCAGCGCAGATGTTTCAGAGCATCGGAGGCTCACCATCATTAGAGGCAGCGGAAGTTCTGCTACACATTAGTCCAGCATTCCTCTGCAGGAAATTTAAAAAAATGTAGTAAAATGTTTAAGGAATGCTTTGTGCTGGATGTTGAAGAATTTGGAGAATGGCTCTTTGAAGCAGCAGTCTTGTTGTTTCATTTGATTGTGGCATTAATGTGAGCTGCTTCCTCCTTTCCTTCCGCCTTCCCCTCTTTGTTGCTGCCTTCTTTGTGTTTCCTTTCGATAGAGATATCACACTCAGGCTCACTGAAGTTCAGGAAACACCATGGAGTAATGCCCTGCAACATGACTGGTTTGCTTTTTCTGTGTGTCCTCATGGACATGAAAAATGTTGTGTGATCTCCCTTTTATGGCTTAATCTGTAAATGTATGTATGGACAGTTCCAGACCTGCAAAACTCAGTTTTAGTCAAGTTTTATAGAAAGTATTTTATTTCAGTCACATTCAAGTCCTGTATAAATGATTTTCTTTGGTGATTTGACCTTTTATTCAGATTTTATACAAATGATCTTTTATCCATGGTTACATATAAATGATTTTATTTATGCTTAATTTTAATGATTTTGCTTTAACTCGTGGTTTTCCAATTATATTTTTTTCCTTAAATGCATGCTGAATACAGATTAAAAATAAAGACGGTTTCATTTTTGCTTTAGATGGGATGATCATTTAAAGTTTACTTATCAGGAGTGGAATGTTAAATAGATGTGACAGTTTCATTCTTTGTACGTTGAAGACTGTTCGGGGCAATGATGTATATCTAAGATGGAAGCAGCAGCATTGCAGTAAGTGAATATGAACCCAGATATTATCTCAATATTATCATTTCATACTGATATAATGTTGATAGAAATGTTTGTAGACATAATAAATTCTGCGTAACACAATTCCTTTGAGCTAAACCTGTTAAACAACTTGTGTTGTTACAGAAAAACACTGCCACATTTCTCTGAAATAATATTAATCACCGTTGGAAGTTATGCACAGCTATAGTCTTATGTTTGGGCCCATCATATCAAATATTCAGGAATGCATGCAAGCTGGTTATCTCATCAGAAGCAAATATTTTTCTGACTGCTTTTTTGGACTCAGACTGTAACAGTTATAAACTAGACACTCCATAAACACATACAGATGCAGCTATGAGGTCATTTAACAATCTTTAGATTCAGGGAATAAAGTAAACAGTCGCAAGAGCAAATATTTTAACACCGACATCCAATTTTCATGAAGTAAATCAGGCAGTGAGTGAGCTAGAGCGAAGTTTTCATTGGCTTGCATGAATGCTTCTTTTTATCATGATGCAGTGATGAGGAGGGTAATGTCCCATGGAGGAGACTGATATTTACCCGGGAGGATGCACACAAAAAAACAGAAAGTGTACATGTGTGATGCCAGGAATAAACACTGTAATGAAAGTGTTTCCTGTGTTGCTCTATTTAAAATAACTGAACCGCTAATCATAGTAGAAGTCATGTAGTGTGTGATATCACTTGGGGATAGTTATGACATCACCTCCAGGAAGATACCCCACATGATGCAATATTTTCTCACATTTAATTCCAAGTTGTTTCAATACCCCTTCTGGTTCTATTTTTGTCTCTACGCAGGTCCAGAAAAGGTAATAGAAGAAAACTTCCATATGCTTGGCTGATTCATGATCCATTTCCCTCTGTTTGTACTCGTGGGAGCTTCATAGAACTTGACTAACGTCAGTTGTCTACTCTGTTGGAAACGAGGTTTATGTGTATTTACGTAGCAGCCATCCAAAAGGTCTGTAAAGCAGATGAAATATGCAGACGTACAGGACCCTCACACTCATTTAATCCATGAATCATTTATTCTGAGGATGTCACAGGTTATGGTGAGGACCAGGGAATTTAGCCACACACAGGAATGCTTGTAAAGGAATAACACGTTTATTTAATATGACATAGGTAGAAGGTTGTGAAGAACAGCCAGAGCTAGGAGGATTTGGTTAACTGAAAAAGTCCAGGATCCAAGGAGGAGGTCAAAATGTAGGAAAAGGTCAAGCACGGGTAGGCTCACATAGGCTAGGCTTGGTAGTCCAAAACAAAACGTAGGTCAGAATCCACAGGTCTGAAAGACAACAGAGGTCTGACATGGGCAACGTAAGAAGGGATATGAACAGTAGGTAACCCATGAAGACTCGTATAGAAAGAATGCCGGATCTCAACTTGACAGAGTGACTGTTAATAATCTGGTAGAAGGGGAGAGACTGAAGAGAGCTTACAGGAGAAATTTGAAGGATCCATATAATGGGAGCGATCGGGGCAATTGTTGCTCGCCCACTAAATAAGGCATTATCTGCCACAAAACTCCTTCATGTTACCAATGTGTTGTTAGCAAATGCTAGTCCAATCCCGTGACCCGTATACAGCTTGCATTTCCTTTGTTGTTGTTGTTATTCCGGGGTCCTTTCAAGCCTTTTGCCCCGACCCACGACAGCGATTACGTCACTACCATGCGCCATGGCAAAAGGGCGAATTCACTTCGTACTGCAAAACGGTCGGCTACAATCTATTTTTACAACTTATAAAAACACAAACACAGACCATGTTGCTATTATCTTGGCAAATAGCGAACCGACCTACAGTACGGAGTGATCTAGGGAATTCGCCCTTTTTCCATGGCGCATGGTAGTGACGTAATCGCTGTTGCAGTGGAGGTTGCAGGTCAGCACCAAAGGCTTGAAAGGACCCCGGAATAACAACAACAAAGAAAGTACCGGCTGCATACAGCTCACGGAGGGATCCGACTAGCATTTGCTAACAACACATTGGTAAAACGAAGGCGTTTTGTGGGAGATAATTCCTTATTTAGTGGGCGAGCAACGATTGCCCGATCGCTCCCGTTATATGGATTTATGCTGACCACTTGTGGATGTAAATATTTTCTGATGGAGTTTGAGTTGCGCCACAACTGTCTGCGTGAGTAAATGATCGTATAGCATGCTACAACATAGGTACAGGTTGAAAATACTGAATATCTCCTTTAAATAGGTAGAGAACAGGTGAGGCAATGAAGCAATTAGGAGCCTCCAGGTAGACTGAAAGAGGCTGATGAAATGGGGTGAAAAATAGGCTACTTTATTGATCCCAGAGGAAAATTCAATGTTGTAGTGCTGTCGTTCTTCAGAATGCTGGAAGGAATGATCTTCAATGAAACGCTTGTTCAGGTCTGATGCAAGAAACTATCAGCTCCATGTCTCTTGTGTAGATCTTGTGTTTAACAATGACATTTCCAGGATTTTTAACTGAATGAACCGGAGGGATGACAAAAAAATGTTTAGGATTTCTAAGCATCACTACTGAGTTTTTGTGCCGTACAAAGGCTAATTTAGCATCAGTGTTGCATCTTGTCTCTTCGCTGAGCTGTTAAAAGAAAGCTTGATGTTGACGCTTGTCTTCCCTCCGGTATGCTCTTTCTTTTTCCTGCTTTCTCTAAAAAGGTTTCTTGCAGTTCTTTGACTTAAATCAACCACAGTCATGTCATGACTGGAAAAAAGAAGTTGTGAGGTGGTTTCAAAATCAAATCAAATCAAATTTTATTTATACAGCACCTTTCATACAAAAATCAACACAAAGTGCTTCACAAGTTAAAAGCAACAGAAAAAAGTAATATATATATAAAATAAAATAAACCGGTCTCTCCCTCTCTCATACACACATCCACCCACACACAAACACGCATTTACCCATTTATAAAATTCTCAGAGTAAATTGTCTGTCTCTTTAGCCACTGTAAGGAGCGCTTTAAAACTTAAATGAAATAAATAAATGAACACCTGGCTTGGTGTTACAGGGAGTAGACAATATTATAGGGATCCATTCACACCAAGCCAGCCCACGCATGGCAGCAGAGCGCGCCGCCAATGAGACGCCCCCAGCCCCGGGCAGTCCGCGAATCACACCACCGGCTGAAGGCAGTAATGTTTAGGGCCACCCAGTGAAGGAGCCACCCCACGGTAACGACCCCACAGTATAGTGGCTAGACATAAAAGATGATAGTAACTAGACAGGAAAGAGGGTGGGAGAGCAGGGAATGACATGCGGCAGGGGGCCAAGGCCGGGGGGGGGGTCTGCACTGAGGAGCTGTGGCCTCATGGGGCAGCCAGGAGTTTTAAGATCATTAAATTATGTTTTATTGGCATAAAGTTAGATTAAATTCAGGGCTGTTTTGCAGCAAAACATTTAAAAAATGACGCCCTGAACTCCTCTGTTTCTATCATTAATCTTTACTCTGTATATAAATACATGAAAACTATGTTTCTCTGTTTCTTTTCCAGAAGGTTTCCCTTGTTGACCATCATTTCCCGACCCTTTCCACCGCTAGCAGACTCAGTTGGTCGGCCAACTTTAGTCTGTATTTGTAATGTGTCAGTAGAGTGTCTCCACCTAAAACCCAAACACCATGACATTTAAAAACAAGGCTGAAATAAACTGAGCAGAAGAGTCTTCACTGTTGCCCTTTTCGTATCTTGTAAGCAAGTAAACTACAAGTTTCCTTCACTGTATTCTCTGTTAAGAAGATCCCACGCTGCTTTTCATTCCATAAACTCATTGGCTGCCAGCATTGAAACTGTCTTAAATTGATCATGACTCTCTCTTTCACCGACGCGCATACTTCGCTTCGCCAGTGTCCTACTACTTCCGCCTCCATTAAGAACTGCCAAAAAGTCTTTTAACGGCTTCAGCAGTGACTATCGGATTTGATGAGATGTCAAAAGACATCAAAAGATGTTTTTGGCACCCAATGCATTGCATAATTTGCATACCTCAGGTAGCAGAAGTCCAGGCTTGTATTAGGCCATAGGCAAATACTTGCCAGTTAGAAACACGCTCACCTGCAGCATGAACTGCAAATTTCTCTTGTCCAACACCATCACCGTACACACACAGGAAAGCTGACTCCATGCACCGATGCTCGGTTATATTTAGCTGTCTTATTATGAAGACTTTCATACATGTATTTCACAGCCCATCCACATGTGTAAGTCCCACTGAACATGTATCAGTTAACCAACCTCAATAAAAAATATGAAAAGCTTTTTTTGAAACTTTACATTTTATCAAAGTGCAAGACAGCTAAATTCTAAACTTCTATTTGTTTAGGACATATTCTATGAAGGGTTAAGGAAAAGTATCCTCTAATTTTTGTTTTTTGCAGTTTTTTGGAGATTATTCAGGGACCCTTATTTTGAGATCCTGAAAACAGACTCTTTAATTTGCGTCAAACCATTTCAGGTCTTCATTTCTTTATATATCAGTTAATTTATTAAGTTATTTGCTTTTGTACAGTATTACTAATGTATTCATTTCTAAATTATTTATTTATTATTATTCCGTAGTCATTTTTTTATCTCTTATTTGAGATGAGGTTGTACTTTATTTTATTTAATTTCAGTCTTTTTCTTTTTCGTTTTTCCCTGCATTTGTTTTGCTTTTTAGAAAAGCTTTTTAGTGGGTTAATGATTTGACTTCCATTGATTATTCTTATATTATTTTGTTTCCAACACATCATTCTCCTCATTCCCATGGATTGACCCGTAGCCGAGACACCTTTAGATTGCCGGTGGTATATAAAGAATAAATATTCATATTCATTCTCTGATGTTTTGTGTAAATGTTCTCTTTATTCTTTAGCAGTATCTATTTAAATACATTATGATTTTGTCAACCACTTATTTAGTCCTCTGTTCTGTGGCAGCCCTGCTTCTTTCCTTAACTTTTCTCACACAGGCAGAAGTGAATTTTCAGGGTGACTAATCAAAGCCCCCATGCTTGCCAGACAGGTTTAATTAACCTCCCAATGACTTGCCGTCATTCCTATGGTCACACCATTCTGAATAACACTTTATACATCTTTTTCATTTAAGGTTGGGTTGCTAATCTCTCCATTTATCAAGTTGTTTGGATTTAAGTGTGCTGTAATGTTGCACAAAATCACGATAAGAGATGAATGTGTAACAGGTTGGCCATGCGGGCTCCAGGAACTGGTTGCATTGAAGCAGGATGGGGAAGAGTGACTTTTGTTTTTGTAATGAGTTTACTCTCATCCCTCATTACAGTTGGTAGTCGCCACAAATGGAAACTAATTTATTCCACCTCCTGTGACACATTGATAACACATTCAACCAGACCAATTGTGATTACTGAAACTCTTGGGATTATTGATTAAAATCATTCTGGATGATTTTGCAATCATTAAATAATTTACACTTTCCCATAGACTGCATATAAAGTACACATTTCACAAAATACACAAGCAGGTTTTTTTTATTAAATACAAATAAACCATGAGTTAAAAGTTGAAGTTGCACAGAGCTTTACAACTGGTTCCTAATTGTTTCCAGCCACAACAACCAAAATGTTGGAGTTTAAGACATTTTGGTCTGAGTTTAACCCTAACCACAACACTGGGGGTCACGAGATTATTTCAGGGGGTCACCAGATAATTATGGAAAACATATATCCTACATTTAAGGGGAAAAAATTTAGATTTTTTTATCATATCTAAAATGAGCTTACTTTTTTAACAGATTAATGCACAATTCCACATTAATTATTGTTTATTGACTCAGACAGTGTGGAAGAACCTGCTGGATGATCCTCTGATATCATAAAACTAATCATATCATAAAACTAATCATTCTCTTTGCGGGATGGGTTCTTGAGCTAAAACGCTAAACATTGTTGTCTGAATCACATTCTCAGTTGCCTGAAGCCACTTATGGAATCAGTCACTCTTATGAAATCCATAAGCACTTTTCACCTGTTTAGACACATCTTGTCAACACATTTTCATTGTGATGCACCTGTGCTGCAGAATAGTGCAACCAAATATCAGTAGATTCACTGTACAACCCAGTCTCATTCAAAAACGTGTAATACCTACGTTGGTCCACCGCGTAAAACGTAACCATTTCACAAAAAGGCCTCTGAAATTGTAGTATTGCTACGTTTATTTTTCTCATTCATTTCTATG
>JBBBVT010046589.1:0-10922 GCA_037177035.1 Craterocephalus eyresii | reverse complement strand
TCACATCATAGCAGCATCAGTAACCTTCATTCACCTGTTTCTGTCTCTCAGTGAAACGAGTGGCTTTCTCAGCATCTCTGCTGGCCTCTGGTTACGGAGAAATTGGACCATTTAACGCTCCGACTACTCTGATCTTCAGACATGTTGTTGCAAATATTGGAAATGCCTATAACCCAAACAGCGGTACTCACATTTACACTTTTAATCACTAACACAATTTTCCAGATTATTAATAAGTTCAATTATTAGAATAATTATTTTGATCATTATAAATAATAACTACAACAATAATGATTCATTGATGGTCATGATTTCGTCCTACAGGGTTTTTCATTGCACCAGTGAGAGGGGCCTACCACTTTGAACTCCACATATTTGGAACTGGACATGAGTCACATACTACAGGTGCTACACTGATGAAGAATGAAGAACATGTTTTCATGGCATATGAGCATCAGCCTTCTCATGCTGCTAAAGCTTCTAATGGAGTCACATTACTGTTAGAGGTTGGAGATGTTGTGTTTCTGCAACAGTGGCCAAATTCAAAGATTTTTGACAGTCAAGATCATCATACTACCTTCAGTGGTCATCTGCTGTTCACCATGTGAGCAACTAAACACTGCAGTGGTGTAACCTTATCAATACTAATTTATGTTACTTATCAATTGAACTATCCGATAATCTTGTTTTGATGGAATTGCCATTTCTCTGGATTTCCAATGCAGTGTACAGTCACTATAACTGATTGAAAATATGACATTGTGTTTTATCTCTCAAAATGTCTTCAGCTATTCGATATATAGGGAATTGATCATTTAAATCCAGACAAGCAACAATAACCACTGGTGTGCTCTCTGTATCACAACATGAAACCCAAACCACTTTACACTGTTTATGTTCTTTAAAATTTCTTTAAACATTTAATTCTGATCTGTAGAAAGTGCCCAAAGCCTCTTCATGCTCAAAATTTTTTCAAACCTTGGATTTAAAAAAAATATTTCCCTTATTTTCCTATTTCTTTTGCCTGTAGTCATATTATTTAGTATCAAAGCTTTTCATTAAACAGTGACTTCCAATTTGAGGTGTCTTTTACAGTGTAAAAACTGGAGCGAAAGGCTTCTTAGAAACTCAGCTTCTGGAACTATTTGTCATGAAAAGAATCCTGCACAAGGAAATTCTTCACATCCCCTACACACTCCACTGTAGAAACATCAGTGTGTGTTCAACTACAGACTTTGTCAAGTTTCCTGCAAACAGAAAGGTACCAAACATCATTTCTGCAAGCAGCCATTACCCTCTGGAACAAGGCATCTTCCAACTGATTTTCTTTTTGTTCAGAAATCTAAATTAAATAATCAACATTGCATGTTTGGTATGGAATTAAGTATTTTTCATTTGTTCATTCAATTACTCAGCATTTTCTCTTCTGGCTCCTGACCATACTAGTGTTTCTCAATGGTGTTTTGTGTTTCCTCAAGGTGCTCTTAGTTCTTATTGATGCAATAGTGTCCATTACTTTCAAGATTTTTGAATTAAAATTATCCAACATTTCGTCAACTGACTCTGCACTTGTTGTTGGTGACTGATTACTCATTATTTCACAGATGTATCTCCTCCTCAGTGAGAAGCAGGATGATTGAAATTTCTGTGTGATCAATAAATCAAAGAAAGCACAAAAATGGTCGGACAAGGCCAAGTTAGTGACCACAACAGAAGAAATATAAGCACCTTTAGAAATATTCAGGTCCAAAATCCCACTGTAAACGTGGATCGATTCTTTTACATATGTCAATAAAACAAAAATAACCAGAGTAAAATAAAATACATAGGATTTATGATCTTTAATGTTAAGGTCACCCGATAAGACAAAATTGTTAAAATCAGTGGAAATAACCAACAAAAATTCATCAATAAAATTTTTAGAGTATCCAGGATGTCTGCCAGGATTGAGAATATGATCTTATGAACACCATTTAAAACAAAACAAAGATATTCAAAAGAAAAACAATCTCCAAAGGAAATCTCTTCATATGCTTCATAGGACAGGAACAACTCTTTCAATAAGTCAGCTTCTCCCCTTCCTTTCCTTTCCTACATTTCCTTGGCAAATCAAGTTTTTCATGTAATTTTTACAAATCTCCCCACCACTTAAAATTTACCGAAACATCTGTTTTCAGTTATTGCTCTAAAATAAAGCTGACTTATATTCAAACTGTCACACTACAACTTTATACAATACGGCAGAGATAATAGACCCAGTGTTTACTCATCATTGTCTGTAGGATCATAGATGCAAAAAGAGGTAAGTTTTGACCTTTAACCCTTTATAGGGCAATCACTGAAATACTTTTAAATTACAACTTTCAACTTCATAGTGTTATTCAGGTTTAAAATAAAAAAACAGTTAAATAATGCAAAAACTGTACAAATTCAGTCATTTCTACTATTTTTAGCTACATAATTTCTAAAAGAGGGATATATTTGTTACTAAATCACTGTTAAATGCTGGTTTGGTTAAGAATAAACCTAAGAAACTTACAATTAGGGCTTAAATTTACAGGGCATAGGACTAAAAGTAAGCATAATTGACATAGGTTTTTTTCTTACCTGTTTAAGGCATATGATCGAATATGGTGCCTTCATTCTTCATGCCATAATTTTTTCTGATTTCACAAAGTCGGACATAATCAACATATATGTCATTATTTATCACTATATCTCGACCAAGTAATGTGAGAGTTTCAGGAAGGTGCCATGGTTAGTTCTAAACATCTGAAGGTAAACAAGAGAAAGATCCAGCTCTAGGATGGCACTTTTTCATTTCCAAAAAAACATTGATATTTGGTGCGTTACAGAACACACGCTGAACAGTCCAGTGGTACAGTAACACAAACTGTGATGAGTGTTATTCTCGCTGATTAGCTGGACCAAATCATGTGTTTCTAGGAGTGGAGGAAAAGTCACAGTGACATCATATATAACATCAGCTTAGGTGATTGAAAATAGTCACTTTCCCCTTAAAGGGTTAAGTCACTTTTTATCATGTTTTTCAAAAATATTGGAAGCAATTGTCCGCAAATAGTTTGCTCAACACTTAGTGGAAAATTTAGTTTTTTATGAACATCATATATTTTTATCTCTATTTTTGTCTCTCTACAGACTTCTCAGAAGTTATTCAACATGCTTTATTGTGCCTAAAATGATCTCTTTAACAAGTGTCAATGTTACATAAATGAGAAATTAAATTAATTGAGTCGCTGTGTTTTGGTGTCTGTGTCCTGTTGTCTTTGTCCGAATGTCGCAGTGGTTATCCCGAAATCACTCGATAACTTGCGTCAAAACACCGGTAGGAGATTCCACTACCTGACACCAGAACATATCCAGTCATCTCCATGCCATAAATTTGTTCTGCTGCCCAGCCACTGATTCCATTCAGTGCAGGTTAGTTCACTGGGCTGGTGGTTTGAGTCACCTGCTTCAGTGGCTGGGCCACTTCATGGCATGGAGATGACTTGATGATGGCAAAATCTCCCACTTCTGGTTGTCTCTTTCACGTTCTTCTCCCTTATTTTCATCTCTAATATTGTGTCTAATATTGACCTTTTTACTTCAATTATGATTAATGTATAATTTTCTGAAAAAATGTTTACATAGGCTGCAAATATAAGTTTAGAAATAAATAAAGAAGAAAATAAATAAATACATTTTAATTAATAAATTAAGGCACTTTTAGGTGTCTGGTTTCAAAAGTGCGAAGTCACAACATAATCTAACCTTCTTTCCTAAACCCGGCCGTTTACAAGAAGAAAAGCAGCAGCATATGTTTTATTATTATTTTTTTTTTACTGTTAACACTTTCCTGTGAAACACTGACTGGGACCTCTCTGTAAGCAGCTTCTTGCTCACGTTTTTATGTTTCTAGTTTCCAGCAGAGCTTACTACATTTCTCCCAGTTTACTTGACGTTAACAGAAGACAACACATACAGAAGGACACTTCTCTCTAAGCAGCTTCATCCTCGAGTTTAGTTCACACAGTTTAATGTTATGCTAACTCTGACGCATGTCGAACTTTCAGTAGCAAAAATGGCCACGGTTACATGGTGTTTTTTAATTCCGTATTAATAATTCCGAATTAATTAATTCAGAATTAAAATCTTCTCCCTCGGGTTTACATGGAAATTAGCAACAATGTTACTGTTACAACATTCACATAAAAAATGGAGAACATGTTTTCATAGCATATGAACATCAGCCTTCTCATGCTGCTCAAGCTTCTAATGGTGTCACATTACTGCTAGAGGTGGGAAATGTTGTGTTTCTGCAGCAGTGGGCTAATTCAAGGATTTCTGACAGATATAATCATCATACTACCTTCAGTGGCCGTCTGCTTTTCACCATGTGAGCAACTAAAACACTGCAGTGGTGTATCACAACCTTTTCAATTCTAGTTTATATGTTACTAATTAATAGAGCTGCAATCTTGTTGAGAAAATTTTGATTGCATTTTCACATCAATCTCTCATCTTATCAGAGAAACTTTACGAATGTATTTTTTGTGAATTCCCTTATGTAGTTAAAGAATTTGATTTCCCATAGAGGGGAAGCCTCCCCAGCCTCCTGAGTGAGAATCTCAACAAATTGTTTCCTCAATATTTCTCAAAGTTTGATTTATTCCTATTTTTACCTGTAATAATGTTTGGGCAGACTTTTTTCTCATCGCTATTAGTCCCACTGATAATAATGATGGATTAGAATCATATTGGGCTTTAACTGCTAGCGGTACGTGAAGCGCTGACACTGAGTCCATTATTCATCCACTCCTCATAGAGGATGGTAAGCTACAGCTTCCCTGTGGCAGATTAAACCTGTCACACCAGCGGTACTGACACTGGAGGCAAATAGGGTGAAGTGTCTTGTACAAGAAAGAACCAACAGATGACTGAGGCAGGAGCAGGATTCAACCTGCCAACCCTTCCATCATCAGACAACTTGCTCTACCACCTGAGCCACTGCCGTCCCAGAAACAGCTTGTTAGGTCCAGTTGCAACTTATCTCCTGCCTCCTGTGCTTTTATGACAAGTTTTCATATTAAATTAAACATTTTTGAATTATCTTTGTAATAAAATGTTGTGTTTACAGTTAACTCAGAGGTCCTAGTGTAACCTGACAGTCAGCAGGTCTCCATCCTCCTCATTTACTTACTAAGTTCAGTCGATTTTCAATAAGATAAGAGGGAGGGATTAAATGATGGAATACCATTTCTCATTCAGAACGCAAGCACCTCAAGTTGTAAGAGGTGTTTAAATGTGATTTGATTGCTGATTTATAATCCTTCATATGCATGTATTCTACCAAACATTGCTTTGTTTTTACAATTTGGATGTTTTATACTGCCTATATCTTTTTTCACAAACTAGTTATGTCATAGGCATGGCCGTATCTATTGTACGATTAAAGACAACTAGATCTGGACTCTGGTATTTTTCTGCCATGTATGCAATAAGTAAATGATTTTGTGGTTATATGAGAAGACTAATTAAAAGCTTTGTGCGTACTGATACTGAGATACTAAGTCCTCTGTCACAAACTAGATTTTAGGACTGAATGTCAAGCTAAATCTCCTAATGTAAATAATTATCATTGACACAAAGACAGTGGAAATTAAGTAAACTGTGTGGATGAGTTTAAGCTATTTCCTTTTTTTTATTTCTATCACATGCAAAATATATAGCATCACTGCAGTTTCACTATTTCACTACTGATTCATTGATCACTCAGTTATCAATAAGTCCAAAGCTCTGTGTGTGTGTGTGTGTGTGTTCAGCTCTACAAACAGCAAAGATGCACTGCTTGGTATGCGGGAAAATCACAACTAAAACATAGAAGCAGAGGTGATGAGGTGATCTGAAGAAGAGGACAGGTGCAGCAAGACAGACATCACACTGGAGTCCTTTGGTGCTGCAGGTAGGGTGTGATCGACTGAGCAGTGAAGGAGTCGCTGGCACAGGTAAAAGTCCAAACAAGGGTCTTTCTGTACACTCAGAAATCCAAAAGTTGCACAAAAACAACAAGAAAACGTGCTTGTAAAAGAAAGCTTCTATCCAAGCAAATGTACAACAAAACAACAACACGTGCTTAACAAGCATGGAAAAGAAGGGTAAGTTCAATGCATTGTGCTGCTCCCGGGATCCGAACCACCAAGTTAAAGAGAACTGTCCTCTGGAGACATTTGGTGAGAGACAGAAAGTAGCTGTGGTTGCCTGTCTTTCTGCTCCTGTCTCAGTCAGACTCTGTTTAACTGGTTTGGAATAACATCCAACTCACTATACGTGTAACTTTAAACAATAAAACATCAGTCACGTTTAACTGACAACTGAGTGCCTATTTTAAAGATGATACCAATTGATTATACAGATACAATTTACAAGAAATAGTGCTTTTATCTTTGAAATGCATAGATTCACTTTGTATAGTTTGTACCTGTTGCTGAGCACTTTTGTGCATAACATTGAAATAAACAAAATCAATAAATCAAGTATATAGTTCACTGCTGTATTTTTATATATTGATTATTATTATTATTAACATTTTTTGGTTTGATCTACTTGTAAGGTTCTATGTGTTTTTGTAGTTTCATGTTTACACTCTGCACTCCGACTGCTGGAATGTGGTTCCTGCTAGAATAGTAACAGACATCATTTAGATGGTTCATACAATGCTTGGAATGAATACAGTCATTAAGAAAATGTAACAAATAGGTCTACAATGTGAACAACATATAATAGTAGACATAAAGACACAGAACTAAAGTTCCAACAAATGTATTATTCTACTTACAGAAGCCGTTATCACCAATTTCAAAAATTGTCCAAATGACTGCCTTGATAGTTGTAGCATTTTTAAGATGTGGTGTTTATCAACTTGTAGTTCCTCTCACATGACAGCAGATGTCAGCGGGTCCACTGTGTCTCCGGTGATGCCAAACAAAGCTGGCAATCAAATGGCTGTAACTCCTCTGATGCATATGAGAAGAAGTGAAAATGGACCAGGTGGTCTGTTTTCATTGCAGTAGCCTACTTAAAAGGCCTTCTTTTAGGACTAACATTTGAAACTCACTCCAAATGTTAGAGATTGATTTTTAAACATGTATCCCTCCTGTTTGCAGGGATCACCAGTCAATCTGTTAAACTGAGTCTGATTGAGATAAGAACAGAATGACAGGTGGCTACAGCTACTTTCTGTCTCCCAAGGATCAGCCATCCTCTGCTTATATCTACCTTTGCAGTGCACTGATTGGGTATAATGCCTTAAAATCTAGTGGCGTAGCACTCAGAACTCAGCCTCCTGATGATAAAATATGGCTAAAATGCCACCGTGCATCATCTACACAAAAGCACAGATTTTTCGTGAGCGAATGTAATTTACGCCACTGGGCGTTCACGTTCATAATGCGTTTGCGCAAAAAAAAACGCTTGCCATACCTCAAATCAAGTGTCAGGCCGATTGACCCTACTTGGAGAAGCAATAGAAAAACTTGTATATTGATAATGTGTTTATTATTTAATTGTATTTATTAGGTCATCCTATATCTTTCTACATTTTAAATGAGTGAAATTGTTTAGCTACAAGTTGCACTTTTAATGTCACAGCAAGTGTCTTTTAGAAGATGCTATGAAGGCTGTGTTCAATGACATTCTGTTACTTAAGCACACCAAAGTATTTAATTAGGTGCTAAATACCAATTGAATGCACTGAATAAAAGGACTTTTTACAAATCTGCGCAGTAATTAATTCAGGTCAGAGATTTAAAAAATACTCATGGCCACGCCTGTTGTTACCCTGTACATGCTACAGACAGAGAACAAGAGCAGTGAGAGGCTGGAGAAACCTGGAGCCCCTGAGGTAGGAAGAATCTGGCAGCAAGATCCTCTGAGATGCAGATAACTTGGGAGTTCTGAGTAAAATTTACTATCAAAGGTTAGGAAAAACAAAGATTTGAGTGAGCTAAATTAACTATACAAAAATAAATAAATAAAATACATAAATACAAGTTTTCAATCAACTTGAATGGCTATTATTTATAATAAGTCATGCAATTGAATACTTTAAAAATTATTTATATGATTATTAATTTTTACCTCATGGAGAAAAATAATGATTGAAGTACTGTATCCTATCCATCTAATCGTTTTGATGACTGCAATCTTTTAACAGATGTAACATACATTTTTGCTTACCTTGCAAACTTTAACGTTCTTTGCTACTCAACAGTGACTTTGAAATGTAGTCAGATACTTTTTAAAGAAGTCTTTTTAAATAACCATTCCTGGAATTTCAATTCTGATGTAAGTATTTTTTTCCTGTAGCCCTACTGTCTGTTCTTTTATATACTCCATATTCCAAGGAGCCTGTGTGACTGTAGCCTTGTATGTAAAATTTTTTTCAAAATAAAGCAGCAAGTCCCTGTTCCAAGCTGTAATCACATACTGTAACTGTCATAGACTTTTCTTCAGTACTTTATACAGTACAAGCATAGAACAAGTATAGAAGGTTGTACTCCAGCTTTTCTTTACTTTCAAAATTAGACATTTTATCAGTTTGTACCAGCATCTTCCAAGAAACGTGTCAGTGAGTAAAATCCCATTTTTGAACCACTCTAATGTGCAATACTTGATGTAATTAATTCTTAAGGCCTCCATTAACCTGAATCATAGTGGATGGCCCCTTTTTACTTCCGCCAAGGAGGTTATGTTTTAGCCGGTGTTTATTTGTTTTTTTGTCTGTCTGTCTGTCTGTCAGTGTACAAAGATCATTAGATCATAAGTTATGGACGGATTTCGATGAAACTTTCAGGATACTTGGACATGATGCAAGGAGCAATTGATTAGATTTTGGTGAAGATCCGGAAGATATTACAGATTCCAGATCACTTTGAAATTTTGGTTAACATTGCAGTCAATGGAGCTTGGCGGAGGTCTGCGCTTTCTGAGTGCTTTACTAGTTCGAGTTTATATTTGCTTTTGTTCTATAACCAGTGTAACCAGTGTGACTTCCTTCAAAAAAAGGAAAAACATAAATACGTTACATTTTTATACAGTTCATCTGGGATTCTACATTGACCCAAATCGGAAACATTTATCAGGTATAGCTTCTTTAATGCTGGCAAAATAATTAGAGTATGTGAGCATGGCTGAACTGACATAGTTTACTACAGCCCCCTCTAGTGGTAGCACTCAGTAACCTGCAGAATGTAATAAAGCACTTTGGTGGAAGATTGTACATATGGCCTACCTACTGTACATACAGGCCAAAATACATTCAAGGAATAAAAAGAGTTCTGCAGTGTTTATCAATCAGACTATTTTTAAACAACCAAAAATTCTATTTTATTCCTTATTTACAAATAAAGGGCAGATTTATTTCAAATTTTTGAGACTTGTAAAAATTAAAATTTGGTTCACTGTTTTTTTCAGTTTTTTTATCATTTTATTAATTGCACACAAAGTCAGCACAGTCCTTCCTTTTCATGTTTTTGCTGTATAAAATTTTTCTTGTCAATTTAAGCAGAGACTATTCAATGAAAAATATAAAGCAGAACAAAAATTCTTTATTGCTGTTGCATTGTCTGATATAATTTTCCAGTGTAGCAGCTTTTCAAAAGACACGTTTTCAATAAAGTACTTCACGTGTGATTTATTGAGGAAGCAAAACATGAAATAGTGCCTTCTATTGCTCCTCTGAAAAAGCTTTCCGGTAAATCTTGGCTGATTAGTTTACAACCAGGTTACGGCCCTTTTGTTGTTTTTTACTGAGACCTTTTCCTCTCTGAGAGTGGAGTGTTATTTGTACTTGGTACTAGGCTACAGCTGTTTTATATTTGTGCTGACTGATAACCTCATATAGATAGTTGACCATTATTTTTCACAATGTAACATATCCAGATTAATCAAATGTAAACATTTTTTAAAAGAAAAAAAAATCTGAAACATCTAAATATTTCTGAACAACGGTTTCGACAGCAAGTATGCAGGTCATCAGTCAGCAAATGAACCCTTTGAACTCGATGGAGAGAGCTAATTTGATTATTTTCCCTGGGTTTGAATAAAGAGTCATACTGTAATTCTTTTGCTTTTTAGCCTTTTTGACAATATTTGTATGCAACAAATCCAATTAGTTTGTGTTTTGTTTGAATCAACAAGCTTCCAAAATCTGCCGATGCCTTTTCAGGATTATGTGTATCTGTGGCTTCTAGAGACAATGAACAGGCTTCGCTTTTTAGACATGCAATACTTCACAAAATGTATTATCCATTGACGACATAACTTGAGAGTGCAACCTCATTTGTAAATCGGCTTTCAGTGAACAGAGTTTAATGGTGTCTTCTCTATTAAATTCTAAGACCATCTTTGTTCTGTCTGATCTTGCTTTAGATATCTTCCAAGTTACCAGTATGCATCTAAATGGTGTCACTCTTTGCAATTGGAAATGTTCAGAAAGGCACTTTATGATCTTTCGTTTTTTTTCAACTTTAAGTTCAAATATGTTGAATGACGAAAAATAGTGATCAAATATGAATATTTTCCCAAAACTGATGAAAGGACGCCATGGATGGCCCACCTGAGGGACCTTCTGTGTAGCCATGATTAGACACTGAGAATGTATTTGCTTTTCTCCAGTTTGGCTTCTGACCAGGGCTTATCAAAAATAACATCTGTAAAGTGTCCTTCTTCAACCCAAGGATATACTGAGTATGCTTTTCAGAAAAAGTTATTTTTTTTAGGAAAGGCAGAAGCTCAACCCTTCACGTCACCTGGTGCTCATGTTTAGTTGTTCACTGCTAAAATGACAATGGCCGGGTTTCCCAGATAAGAATGTTCTTAAGATTTACGAACGATCTTAAGAAGATCTTACCAAAGAAGGA
>JBBBVT010046269.1:0-27156 GCA_037177035.1 Craterocephalus eyresii | reverse complement strand
TATTAAATAATATTTAATAAGTTTTTTAATGAGTTTTTGATGAAGCTGCAGGTCTCTCAAAGGGACAGAGCAGCTCTGACCATCACCCTGTAGTAGCATGTTTCTCTGCATTAATGCAGACAAGGTGATGTTCTAAATGCTATTATCAATGTCTGACAACGCCCATTGAATGCCCAACTCCGCCCAATATCCAGCCCTGCCCTGTTCTACATCCTGCAGCTGTGGGTTCTTGGGAAATAAGGAAACTATAGCATTTTTTTTAAACCTCTTTATATGCAAACATGAAAACAGTTTGAACCACTGTCTCAAAGGGTACAGCCCATATTTTTACATCACACCCAGCACATCCAGCACCCTATAAAGCATGAAACGGGAACATTGGCTAACAATTCCACCAGGAAGTAGGCTACCCTGGACAAACAGTGATACATACATCTGAGTACTTGGAATAAATAAAAGAAAAAAACTTTTCTGATCCCCTCAGAGAATTTATCACAAGAAGCAAAGGTAAGTCTTTTCTTCCTGTTTTTGTATATCATAACAAGAGAACATGATACAGAGCAAATTCTGGGTTCAGTGTCTTGAACAAGAACACTTTGACGTATAATGAAGGGGAATCAAACTACAGACCTCCTGTTTGGTAGGCATCAGCTCTATCCACCTGAGCTACATCCTCCTGGCGCCTTCATCATCCCAGCACAGAGTAATTCTATTGCAGTACGCCTACAACCCGTACAACAGAATCAGTAGAATGAGGAAGCAGCTGCTGATCAGCTCTGCCTTTTCACAGGGTTTACCACCAACTTTTGACATAAAAGTCCTACTGTCCTTTCAAAAAGTAGATTATTGTGGTGGTATATAAGATTTTATTTGGATTGAACCTAAAAAGAGTTTATTTAAATAACTGAGTTCTTTTTGAAAAGCGCTATATAAATCCGATTTTTTATTATTATTATTATTAATAATAATAATAATAACTGTGACTGATGTTCAAACAATAATCAGATTTCCATCCCATCTAATTTCTAAAGCGCTTTAAAAACATAACACCTGACTAAAGTGTTGTACAATACCTGTTAAAGAGAGACTATCTTGTCTTGTCGAACACGGATCTCTAGTGATGTATTTCTACCAGTGGTGGAAAATTTAGATAGAAGCTACGAATTACGAGATGCTACGTACTACGCTGAGATGCTACGTACTACGTAAGCGGAAATCAAGTAATTTTCTCTCCCATGTGGATGATCGGCGAAGACAGCAGCCTGTAGTTGTTTCACTGTTGTACAGTCAGCTATCTATATATCTATTAAGGTTAACTTGATAGTTAGAACACGATGGCTTCCCGAATCCGTGGAGGGTTCAGACTGGCTCGCATTGTTACAGATGCAGGTAAGCACTTTCTGTTTGCATTTTTTTATGGAAGACAGGCGAGCATTTTAACTGAGGTCGTCTATGCGGTGTGGGGCCCACGTGGAGGGCCAGCGGCTGGATCTCGGGGCCGCTGGCCCTCCTCTGGCCTCTGTTAGAGTACGATAGCATCTGCATGATGACTTTAAATGGTCACTGCTTTCTGAAGGTCTCCACTCCGTAAATTCGCCATGTTTACCGTGTTCATCGCGTTCACCGTGTTCGCCATGTTTGCCGGTACATCCTCATGTGTTTTTCTGCACGTGTTCTTAACACAGTAGTTTCAGTATTGGTTTTTGTTGTTGGTTATTTCTTACAATTTAACTTTTTCTTTTTCTCTTTATTATTATTATCTCAGTTGTATATATGTATTTGTTGTGTAGTCTGGATTGAATTGTTTCTTTTTTTCTTTTTTTCATTCCATTGTTTCTTGTGAATTGTCCTCACCCCACACTATTTCTGTCCTTTTTTTTACTTTCTTTCTTTTTCTCTGTCTTCTCTCTCTCTCTGTCCCCTCCGGTTACGTCCAGCCTTAAGATTTTTATTTAATAAAGTCTTCATATTCTGAAGAGGGACTTTATACATACAGAATTAATCCCTACTTGATAATGTAAATGTGCTCAGCACAAAACAGCAGCCAGATGATCATTCTGTATGCTACAATGCTGAAAGATTTAGAAAAAGAAAAAAAAAAAGGATTTTTTGGAGGCAGTTAAGCACTAACTAGCATTTTTTCAGAGGTAGGTAGGTTTAGAATGTTTACATTGTTTCATTTACATAACAAATTATAACAGTTTATGAAATGTTGTGGATTTAACCGGCCCCAGAATGACTCAGGAATCGCCTGAGGACATCTTTTCTGATTTCTTTAAAGCTCTGTGTTGTTTTCCTCCTGTAGCATGGAGAGTCGTCCTAAAGGAAAGAAACCATGGGGGTGATCCTGTCAACGCTGATGATCCTCCCTTTTCTAACAATCAGGATCTTTCTCCCGGTGAGTTTTTCTCAGATCACATGCGTTTGTGTTGCTGGTGAAACTGTAGAAAGCAGCATCTTTATGTGTGACATCAGTTTGAAGAGGAAATGGATTATTCAGTTATCACCTACCTAACAGCTGATACTTACTGCAGGTAGAGCCGAGGGGAGGTAGCAAGGTTAAAAGGGATGAAGATGGAGGAGATAAAAAGGCCAAAACAGATGAATGCTGAACAGTTTGGATATTATTTTTATAAAGATCATTTAAAAGACAAATGGCTCGTTATCTCTGAGGAAACGATACCTCGGAGACCACACCAGACGCCACCCTTCCAGGGAACCACAGAGCCAACCACCAGAGGAGACGCAAAAATTAGGGCAAACCAGGGCCCCGACCACAGCCACAGGACTGCAATGCAGGGCCCCGCCATCCACCCCGACCAGAAAGACCCCCACAGCGACTGTTTTCAGACCGAGGAGACATCCCCCTGTGTGGAGGATCCCCATGAGGAAACACGGGAGCTAGAGAGTTAAAAAGATAAATCATAAAATTAAAACACAAGATAAGATAGCTAAATGGCTATGAATCAACCATAAGTAATAAGAACGATAAAACAAAACTAGTATATAAAAAAGTCAGTTAAGGACTGAGATAAAAAGTAATAATAGATAAAATACACAAAATAGATTGATAATTAAATAAATGAATGAAAATTGCTTAATAAATAAAATAATAAGGTAGATAAATAACTAAAATAAATAAAAAGGCCATTTAAAAGCTAAGTTAAAGTTATGTACTCTTATAAATCCTATATTATAGTGTTTATCAGTGACTTTGTTGCATTTTCACATCAGAATGAACATCCTCAACACTATTAGATCAAACTTCACAACAACTGGTCATCTGCATGTTAGAGTAGTGTTTTTTGTTGCACTGATCATCAGACTGTGGTGGAAATATGTGCCCATGTAGACAGAAATATCTAGATTAACTGAATTATTTACTCAATAATTAATCTGATGTATTATTTTGTACACAGGAGGGATTTTGTATGTTCTGTTACATCAATTATAGTAACGTGTTCTGTTTTTGTTTATATTTGTCTACAACTCTATCCAAGGGTTGATACTGTAAGGTTGTTCTAGAGATGTGACTAAAGTATTTTCATAATGTTGTGGAGAAATAACCATAAGATGGCAGAAAGCAAAGAAAAATAATTCAGTAGTATTAATGTATCCTGCAGCAGTAACAGTACAGTGGTTGTCAGAAGGCCGTACATCAGGTGTAACACTGTCCTGGCTTTTTCAGGAAGAGTCTCACTCACACATCAGACTGTCACAATGAAAACAGGAAGATGCTATTTGTGTACCTTTGTCATTCTCTGTGGTGACAGATTTTTATTTAATTTGATGGTTCTGACAGTTTCATTCATATAAAATCTTGCTTTTAATGAATGAACCATCTATTTTTATTATTTTTGAAGTTCATCCATTGAGTTCTGCAACTTCTGTGCAAACATCAATTCTGATGTGAGAAATGCAGCAAACCTGAGAGAAGCTGTAATCCCACCACGATTAACCTACAGTTTATTCTACTGTAACAGTAATACCTATTCCTATCATGTATATAAGTGTATAGGAGACTAAATCCCTCCTGTGCATCAGGCTGCTCCGAGTGTCCAGACACCTATATACATGGTTATATGTGAGGCAGTGGCTAAGGTGATAGGGTGGGTCATTCAGTGATGTGAAGGGTGGTGGTTCGAGGCTCGGTGACAGCAGCGACACTGTTACATCACAGCTACATACTGTGGAGTTTTCACACAACATCAAGTCCAAAAACCTGAACTATCCCTTTACTGTAAGTCTAGTTCATCCTGGCTGATATCACCGAAGCAAATGATGCCATGAAAAAGCAAAAACGACATGTTTTAGAGACGTGACAGACGTGTTACTCTGATGTCACAGATGGGTCATTCTTGTGTAGTGATGAGGATAAATTAGATGTGAGAAATGCAGCAAAGTTTCTGAGAACGACTTCAGTGCTGCGGTTTGTTAATCACTGGCTGGTTCATCAGCATTCTCAGATTCTGTGATAAATTACAACGACCCAAAGGTTGTCTAAAGCAAACAAAGAGTAGTAAATAAATAATAAATTAACAGCAATGCTTATATTTCAACTTCACTTACTTAACATAAAACAAAAACACTAGTTAAAGTGATGGTTATTTTCTACTGTGTGGTGGTGACTCAGATTTTTGGTTTGAAAAGGACCTAAATGAACCCAGGGCCCATTGGCCCCAGACCGACCTAGGCATCGTTTGAGGAGATCTTTTCTTCTTTCTTTAAAGCTCTGTGATCTGTGCTTTTTCCTTCCTGTAGGACCGACAGTCGACCCGAGAGGAAGAAACCAGGGTCAAGATAGTCTCTCTTTAACAGGTATCGTACAACACTTTAGTCAGGTGTTATGTTTTTAAAGCGCTTTAGAAATTAGATGGGATGGAAATCTGATTATTGTTTGAACATCAGTCAGTTACCTACAACAACTTCCTGAATCTCTTTAACACTCAGGACGGCCGTCCAGGTGAGTTTGTGCTGCTGGTAGAAAGAGTGTTTATGTGTGGCAGCAGTTTGAAGAAGAAATGGATTATTCAGTCATCACCGACCTAACAGCTGATACTCTCACTGCAGGTCGAACGGAGGATGGCAAAGACAAGCTTCAAAGGGTGGAAGACGGAGGAAGGAAGAAGGCCGAGGCAGATTAACCCTGAAAAGCTTCTTTTATAACAAATGCCCATCATGTGATTACTTTCTCTCCATCTTGGATGTGAAATAAAGTCTCATGTGTATGGGAATCAAGTGTTTGTCTTTATTTCAGATTAACAGTGAATGTGGATGATCAACTAATTATTAAATTATCTTTGGGTGTTAGTTTTTTATCCACGATACATTTACATCAGATGTTGCCTTTGGTTTTAATAATTAGTAGATATCCTAAGATATGGACCCTCATTTATATGGCCCCCCTTTTCCTGCCTGGGCCCCCCCATCTTAAACTTGTAGAACCACCCCTGTCTGGTTAGAAGCAGTTTATTCCACACAATATTGCAAACTTCCATTTATATCATATAACAGCCATTATGTGTTAGATATTGTTATAAATCCTATATTCAGTGTTAATCAGTCACTTTCACATCAGAATGAACATCCTCATCACTATTAGATCAAACTCTGCAAAAACTGGTCATCTGCATGTCAGAGTAGAGTTTATTGTTACACTGATTATATTTCAAACACCTTTGAAAATGTGGCTTTAATATCATTCTGTTATTTCTTTAAATCATTTGCTTTGGTCATATCAGTCAGAATTAACTGTGAAAAATAATGTAAAGTTTATCCTAATTTTCACTTCTATTGTCATTACATACAACAGAGATAAACTCGTTGCCACATCAGTCATTTTAATTATTTAAGCATCCATTTTGAGCATTTTTATAGAACATTTTACTGGAAAGTCTCCCAAAGCTGACCCATGGATGCAGGCTGCAATGAGACCACAGCAAAGTCCTGCAGAAGGTGGATTCATCTCCTTGGTGCACAGGAGCGATTTATCTGCTTATTCATCTGATATATAATTTTTTTATACAGGAAAGATTTTGTATGTTCTGTTACATCCAGTACAGTAACATGTGCTGTTATTGTTTATACCTGTGTACAACTATGTCCAAGGGTTGATACTTTAAGGTTGTTCTATACAGGTGACTGAAGCATTTATTATTATTTTCAAAATGCTGTGAACAAATAACTATAAGATGGCAGAAAGCAAATAAAAATAATTCAGTTGTATAAACGTACCCTGATAAAAGCAGTAATGTGGAACTTTTCAGTAGTTCTCAGAAAGCCGTATATCCAGTGTAACGCTGCCCTGGCATTTTCAGGTAGAGTCTCACTCACACAGCAGACTGTCACAATGAAAACAGGAAAAAGCCATTTCAGTTCCTTTGTTATACAGTGGGGACAGAAGTTTTTATTATGATGTTTCTGACAGTTTCATTCACATAAAAGCTTGGTTTTGATGAATGAACCATCTATTTTTAGCATTTTTGCAGTTTATCCACTAAGTTCTGCAACTTCTGTGCAAACATCAATTCTGATGGGAGAGATGCAGCAAACAACAGAGAAACATTAGATAATGATAATAATATATATGACAGTAATTTGTATTCCTGTCCTGTATATAAGTGATCAGACTAAATACCTCCTGTGCATCAGCCCGCTCCGACTGTCCGACTCATCATTACATGGTCAGATATCAGCTCTTCTGATGCAGACAGGAAAGTAAAGGTGGGTCCATCTTCTGCAGGACTCCATGAGCTCAGAGCGTCCTGCATCCATGCTAGCAGAGACATTTCAGTCAGTGGATGCTGGTCGTACACCTTCCACCTCCAGGCAGAGAAAAACTCCTCTGTTCCACTAATATTAGTCCATGTGCTGCAAACCCCTGCTGTTTAAGCCCAGTTCATCCTGGCTGATATGACCAAAGCAAATGATGCCATTAAAACCAGACTTGTCTGATCAATACCACGATAAAGGCTACTCTGATGTCACAGATGGGTCGATGCTGTGTAGTGATGAGGATAGATAGATAGACAGAACAGGTTTATATGTAATAAATGTGCTATATAAATAAATTAATCGGCTTTATACCATCATACATCCAGTAAAACCACTAAGAAATGAATTATCACCTCAGAAAGACGAAGTGGAAACCAGTGAAACCAGGATGGATTTATTGAAGCAAAAAGCCCTTTAAGTCTTTCTCCTTACAATCACAGTTAACAGAGTCAGCAGGGATGAAATTCTGTTTTACACGAGCAGATTAAAGCAGCAGGAGCAAGTTTACATCATGGAAACAAGACGAGCATCATTTGGCACACGGATGATCAGAAACGGCAGCATTCGCTTCATTTCTCATGTTTCAGCAGCTTTAGCTCAGTGACCACGTCTGACGCCGTTTATATGGAATAAAAACATCCCGTTAGCATGTTGCTGGTAAATCAGAGCTAAAGCATCGTCACCAGGAAGCATGAGAGCTGCATGGACTCAGCTTCCTGCTGCAGACATGAAACTGCTCCTCAGGCTTCACTTACAGAGATTTTACTCCTCACATACTGATTCATGCAGGACTTTCTCACAAAAAGCAGCTTTGGTAACGAGAACGTGGAAATAAAGCAGATCAAAACTGCTGGAAACATCTGGAAACAGGCGTGAGCAGAGACTGAAAACAGCAACAGATCACCTTAAATCTGTTCATTAAGTCAAAGAAAAACAGCTGTTTGGTCACTTAGCATTAAATACATAAACAGGGTCTGACAGAAAAGGAGAAATGTTGCATAAAGTCATGACAGGATCAAAATTAAAACAGTTTTTAATGTAAAATCGGTTTCTGAGGAGTTTCTGAAATGTCACACATATCTTCCTCTTCTCTTCATCTTTGATCTTTTTGCCTTTTAAACACTGATAACTTGCACTTCTGCTGTGTTTGGAAAACAATTAAACCCTGAAGAGACACAATTTTCAGATTTTAGCCGGTTTCATGTAGATTACCGCCATGTTGTGTTTGTACGCCATTACAGAAATAGTATATTTTCCATCGGAGCTGCAGCTCCAACTTCAAAACTTTATTTTCATTTTTTATCTCTGCAGTGATGCTGGCATGAAAACGTGTTTGAGTTGAAAGTGAGAAGAAGATTTCTGTCTTGCGTTTATATTTCAGAGAACGGTCCGGCTCAGAGCAGCGTCTTAAACTGTGGTGATAACAGGTGATGATGTCGCTGCCATGGATGACCTGATTACTCATCATTTATTTAGATTTTCTCAGGTCGGAGCCACTAATAATCGGTCTGACTGATGCTAACATGAGCAGGTCATCCATTGGCTCCTCAGAGACGTGGAGGAATGTTCTGCGCTGCGATTGGTCAAAAAGGCCTTTTTTTTGTTGGGATGTTGACAAAAAATTCAGCATCACTTGGTCTGAATGTCGATATTATTCTGATCCCACATCTATTTTACAGAATTCTGCTTGATGTCGTGTTTTTATTTTAAGGTCACATAGAACATAAACATGTCTGCAGTTTGTTTTTATATTTAAACCGTAACATTTATATTTATATCACATATTGTGCAGATGTTTCTTATCCACTTAAATTCCCAGCAGCATAAATATGAATAAATCCGTCTTAAGGTTACGTGATGCTCACACTTCTTCACACGAAACTTTCATCCTACCATTTCTGCATCTTTATCGCCTCTTATATCCTGACATTTGGACAGACGTGTTGCAGAAACAGAGACGTTT
Source organism: Craterocephalus eyresii (assembly GCA_037177035.1). Classification (NCBI taxonomy): domain Eukaryota; kingdom Metazoa; phylum Chordata; class Actinopteri; order Atheriniformes; family Atherinidae; genus Craterocephalus; species Craterocephalus eyresii. Next base: position 18,419 of record JBBBVT010046269.1, on the reverse strand, counting down.
CACCACTACAGCTGCTACCAGTTACTCATCTTCATGTTAATTCAGGTGCAAATTATAATTCAGGTTAAGAAGAAAAATTCTCAGACCACAGACTAAAATCTAACTTAAAAAGGATATTTAACAAGTTCCTAAGTGCACCAACAGCAGCAGCGGCTGGATGAGGAGCTGAGAATGTGTGAAAAAAATCTCATTTTCAGATCATTTAAACTAGAAACGAGGCTTTTTGCTGCTGAACCGTGAGCAGAAAGCAGAGAGCATGTGGACGATTCAGCGTCCTCCACCAGAGATGGGACGACTCAGACTAACATTTAGCACCAGGAACGAGGGTTTTTCGGAGTCTGTCCTCGACTCTACACCAAGCTCGCCCTGTAAAGCAGTGATGATGCTACCAGGGAAGATTTAGCTTCACATCTGTGTGCATAAATGATCGGCTTCAGAGTCGCCGCAGTTTTCTGAACATTAACAACAATCTCAGGCGATTGTTTTTCTAAAACACTGAGTTTACACGACCATAATTAGATATCTGGGAGTAATCAGATTACAGTAGCATGCACTAATCAAACATTATTATGTAAAATGGTTTTCTAAACCATTTAACGTTTTAAAACCATTTTCTAAACCATTTAACAGCTAAACGTTTTAACGTAACTCTGACAGGATGAAGGGTACAGGGCTGTCATGTAATAAGGTGCCCGTCATAATGCCTGCATCAAACTGAAGCAGCCCTGCCCTCACGGGGAATTCAGAACAAACTGGACTCAGCCACAATCCAGTTTTTATGGTCAGAATCTCACGTGTGGAAGCAGAAAACCAGTCTGGTTTCAGCGCCGGAAGGGACAGGGAGTCAACAGTGTTTTATCTGGATGAAAAGGGTCCTTAAGGAAATAATTTAGTGTAGAGTGTGTTTATGCATGGTGATCTGCTGGTTATTTTCAGGGTTGATCACCATGTTAGCTGCTGTGGGAGGTAACAAGCTACAGGTGAATGGAATCTGTAATGAATTAAAAAACGTGGATTATTTTGGACAGAGAAGCTAATTTTAGGCCGGCTTGTTACAGAATGCATCAAAAACCATTTAGCCTTTTTCTTTGTGAATTTCCTGTCAGTTTTATTGCCGTACATTTAGAGTTTTTATCATCAGGTGTCCAGAAATTATTTTACAGGTGATATTATATAAATCACAGAGAATCCCTCTGAGGTTTAGTACATTTCTTTTCATTCCCTTTAGCTCCCGTTAACATCCAGACAGAGACTTTGAATGGAAAACCTGCGGCAGATGGTTCGTTAAGATCGGCAGAAAAACCTGAAGCTGCACTTTATCTCAGTTATGTCAGCATCAGATATAAAGAGATTTTTCACTACATTCATAGGTCATTTAACACTCTTTTAGAAAATTCATGTGCAGTTCAGAGACAAATAAAAAAGCTGAGGTCATAAAACACCAGATTCACCTGCAGAAACACAGAGAGGCTGTTTCCTGTGAATGGAAGGAATCAAACTAACACGGATAAAACGTGTAGAAACTACTGGCCTGATACGTCTGCAGCATTATTTTTATGGACTAAATATTATGGAAACGAAGATTAAATCGATGAAGTAGGCAACTCAAGGCCAAAAAATTGACAAAGTTATATTTTTCTGCTGGCAACAGTTGGAATTCATTTTCTTCCAGTTTGGAAATTTAGTTTAGAGAATTATTCTCTTAGAGGAAATACTCTCTAAATATAAATTTATTTTAGTTGAATCTTGACTGATGGTGGGTTCGCTGTTCACTCGTTTATTCATTAACTATGCTGTTTAAAGTTAATTCTCTACTTTGCTTCTACTGTGTGCAACTATTTTAAGGAACACTGAAAAACAATTATTTCCAATAATAAAGTATTTCAGATTTTGTAAGTGCATCATTTATTTACTAAATAGATTTTATTCATATTTATGTAATTAAATATGTTGTGTTAAATCCATTTTCTGCACCTGAACACATCAGTGGTTCAACCTCGGCTCTTTTAAGAGGAACCAAAAGGAAAACAATGCAAGTGTGGAACTTTTCTTTTAGGAAATAAATGTAAAAATTAACATTTTTCTGTACACAGCGGTTGAAACAGCAGCTAGGTTAAGGAAAATCTAGTCTGTGGCGAAAAAAAAACAAACATTTCTGCTAATTTCCGGGCTGGAGGAACCAGAAAAGTGGAACACAGTCAGGCTTTATAGTATGAAGATGCCCTGACTCCAACATTAATACAACGATGCTAACGTTTTATAAACTCAGTAAGTGCTTTTTCTTTAAAAGACAAACATTTAAACACATTTCATAAAAGAAAACGGTCACTCATGTTTTTAGACATTAGCTGAGAGTAAAGAAGGCTTGTTAAAGTAAAAGTACTGCTGCGTCTCCTCTCCCTCTATAAACGAGATCATATAAAACGAGCCGACAACCTTTCTTCCTCTAAACGCTCAGATTTCAGTCTGAGCCTTAGAAAAGTCAACCAGTAACCGGTTACTCTGCCTTGGAGCCTTTATCCCGGGACGAGTCCTTGAGGTAGCTGTTGTAGAAGAACGAGGCAAAAAGGACCAAATAGCTGAAGTACATGATGGCGCCCCAGACGATGTTGTGCAGGTAGGAGGGGCAGCGCACGTCGTGCATCCAGCGGTACACCAGGCCCAGCACGGCCAGCCCCATGGCCATCTGCAGGGTCTGCGCCGCCGTGATGAGCATGGCGCAGGGCCGCGGCACGCGCAGGCCCAGCGCGCGGGCGGCGTAGTACGTGTACATGAGCGAGTGCACCATGTAGTTCATGGTCATGAACCAGCCGCCGCCCGCCACCTGGTCCTTGTAGGTGTACCAGGAGTACAGCAGCACGGTGATGTGGTGGTACCAGTGCAGGAAGATGAGGCGCTGCTTCCGCAGGACGATGAACATCGTGTCTCCTGCAGACGGGGACGAGAAACCGTCAGAGACAGAAGCAAGCAAGCGATCAGTTCTATGAATTCACCAAATACCCGGTCTGACGACATATCAGCGCTTAGAAAAGGCCTCGCTTTCTTGTTTTCTGTCTGGAAAACGTCCTACTTTTCACTAAATCCAGAGAATCCAAGAAAACAAATAAATAAATAATTGGAGGATTTTTTAGAAACAACTCTGAAACTGATTGATTGGCTTTTAGGGTTTTTTGCACCTCATTAGTAACTGAAATGAGATTTTCGCCACATTTTTCACCGTCCAAGCGAAGATATTTGTTCTTATTTCAGCCAAACTAACCAGGTGCAACTAAACAACCATATTATTCCACATAGTTAAAGGCTGAATCTTCTCGGATTGAGTCTTTTTTCTTACATTAAGATCTCTCTGTTCACTGCTCATTAATTCCAACACCCTGCTAAAATGATGTTTTAATTTAAGCAAAGAAAATAACCAGAAAGGTTACAGACTTTAATTAAGTGAAATAAATCATTAATAAAGTGAGATAATTACACTCGGCAAGATTTCCTGTAATAAAGGAATCTAGGCTTTAGAAAAGTAAGAAATATCTGGTGAAACAGTCGTTCTAAGTCCTTCATTAAGTAAAACCGGCATGTTAGTGTTTCTGTCTCACTTAGAGAGAAAAAATCAGCCGATAATGCAGCAGAGCGACAATAACTCCATTTCTGCCCATCAGTCCAGCCAGGACATCCCAGCAGGGTATGAATGTGGAATAATAAACACTATATTTAATCTAATTCATTATTTTGTTCAGTAAATGTTGGATAAAGGGAATGACTGCATCACCAATCGCTTTCAGACATTTCTCTAAGCACTGAATCTTTTTATTGCTCTGATTATAATCTGAATCCCCTCCTGTCAGGGGGTTTTCCTCATGTTTGCAGGTTGTGTTCGCTACAGTCCATCCTTCCAGCACTGATGGACAAAAACTGCTAAAAGGTGAGGATTCAGGCCACATCCATGCAGAGAGGAAACAGTTCAGCTTTTCATACAGAGGAAGTTTTCCCACAAAGATGCACCGATTCCAGTAAACACTGCAGTACCGCTGCCGGGCCAGCAGGTGGTGCTGCCACGCTGCCGCAGAGATACATCTAAACTAAGAAGACGACATAAAACCACCGGTGATAAAGACACAGATGAAGAGTGAACAGAGTGAAGGCAGGGCAGAACCGGCTTCTTTCTAACAAGTAAAATCTAAATAAGTTTCATCTTTAAACCCAGCGCTGGACGTTGGGGTTTGCAGCGGCGTGCTGGGCGGGGTCTTACCCAGCTCGGGGGCTTTGCTCATGGCGAAGGCGTAGGCCCAGAACTTGGTGACGGGAGCTCGGTAGAAACTGTTGTCACACACGGACTCTTTAAAGCCGGCGTTGGTGAGGACGTGCAGCATGTAAGATCCCGTCCTCACTGCTCCGATGATGCTGCAGAGCAAAAACTACAGACCGTAAGACCAAAACTTTATGCTGAGTATAAACAGGAAGGTCTAATGAAGTGTAATTCGCATATATTCTGATAAAACAACAATGAATGAGCAGTTCAGACTATGAAAGCCAAATATTACTCATCAATAAACCCTTAAAAAACGTTTTCAGGGAGGATGCTATGCAATGCTGGCATTTCCATTAAACCACAATACAACACAATATTCCCAAGAATAAAGGGGATTTTATGCAAAAGAAACATCAAATTAAATATAAAATGCTTTATTTTCATGCAGGTGGTGAAAGATTCTTAGAGTATCGTCCGAGTATTTCTATTTTTGAGCCGGCTAAGAACCTGACTAAATGTGATTAAACGTTACTCTGCTAGATTTTACGAAGGAAATACATTCATTTAATTAATTATTCTGCAGGGATTCACTTTAATTCTTCTTACTGAACCCAGATAAATAAACAAACAAAGAATCAAACGAATAGAAATCCCATGTTCATCCTGTGAGGAATGTTTCTGTGTGAACTGACTGGTTTCTACATGTTAAACACATCCACAGAGAAAAATTCATCACTGGAACCTTCCAGCAAAAAAAGGCTCCAAGATAAAAGTTAGGATTCTCAGCCCGAGTGGGAAAAGCCCGAAATATTTACAGAGAAAATATGAGAAAATCTGTGAGGAGACCCGGGAAGACCCAGGTCACTTCAAAGGATTTCTAATATTTTCTCTGAAAAGACACATTTCCATTTACTGTTTGTTATTTCTTTCATTTCTATCACTTTAAAGCATCATTAATGAATATTTATCTAGGGTGTGCTCCTATTGGCCGTGGCCTCCGTCACCATGGTGTACGTGTAGGTGGGAACGACTGGAGTGAGACTCACCTGAAGACGGCCAGGCTGAGCGACCACAGCGCCAGCGGGCGCCGCAGGTTCAGTTTGGGCCGTTCCCTCATGAAGTGCTGGCCGCCGAACACCAGAGCCGCGTACAGGCCGCAGAACACGAAGGACTTGCTCCTGCAGAGGAAACGGCGTTAGGCAATGAGAGAGCTGGCCGAGTAACGGAGACAGGAACCCACCAATACCGATAACGGGGGTTTTACATATTATTTAAACAAAAATACTTATAACAACAAGAACGGGGTTCAGGAATAAAAACATAAACTATAGAAATATAAATAAGGAACTTTAACAACAGCTGAACCATGTCAGCATAAGGACTGTTAATTAGATGTTTTTATTTTCTATCTGCAATATTCATCGTATAATAAAAGCAATGGACTGTTTTATTCAAAAAAGTTAAATCATTGTTATGAAATATATCAAGTGGATTTTTTTTTTATATAACCTTTATTTAACCAGGTTCATCCCACTGAGATCAAAGATCTCTTTTATAAGGGAGACGTGGCAACAAGGGCATCAGAGGTCAAAGAAAAACAAACATATGGGCTACGATTTACAACATTACAACTTTCTCACATAAAACACACACACACACACACACACAGACACACACACACACACACACACACACACACACACACACAGACACACACAGACACAGAGTAGCCTTTCCCCACAGCTTTGCACTGATTTAATGAAACAGGCTGGAAGGTGAAGTTCAGGTTATAGTTTGTTCCAACCATCAGGTGCTGCAACCCTGAATGCTTCCCAAACGTCCTGCAAGCTGTAATTTAACTTAAAAAAATATTAAATATGCATTTCATCATATCAGAGAAAGCTGATGGGAGCCAACATTACAGATACATTGATTTTAAAATGACTCGTTATCCTGGTTAGCCCTTTACCATTTTTTGGGAGGCAATTCCATTTTAATTGTGATTCTCGGGATTTTTTCAATGTTGCAGATTTTTGTGGAGAAAAACAAAGATCTTACAAAAAAAACGCCACAGTAACCCAACCAACATTTTGCTACTATAATGCTGACAAGAAAAATAAAAAAGATAAATACAAATAATAAAATTAAATATATATATATATATATATATATATAACATTTTTTCATTTACTGTATTTGAAAAAAGAATTTAAAAAAATGTGAAATAAAAAATCCCAATATTTGATATTTGAATCGATTTGCCCACCTCTGTTTGTTTAACTGTTATTCTGGGACCGCTATGTTATTCTTGAGTTGCTAGAAAACACACAGGCTGCCTAGGAGGCCGATGCACCGAGCAATCAATCAATCTTTTTCTATAAATAACATTATTTCACCATCAGGGTGGAAGGACCGGGCGGCTGCAGCGATAGGTGTTTGCCAAATCAATACAGGGATGCAGGTACCATCAAAGCACGTCTGGGTGGAGAGATGCCACCCATTTGTGGGTGATGGGTGAAGTTTCAGAGACTCGGCTCCAGCATTTTAAAAAACGTGTAAAACCAGGAGGAGATCAGCTGATCCGATGCAGCAGAAACAGCGGTTTGCACTAAACTCCTCCATCTGTCTGCGTGCAGATGCAGGCGGCGCAGCAGACGACTAATCCAGATGGGCGCTGCACGCTGACCCAGTTTAGGCTCGGCGGGTTTCTGACCAACGCTCCCAGTTTGGGAGTCAAACTGAAACCTCTGACATGCGCACACACCCGGCCGCAGAGCGTGTTTAGAACTGAAGCAGCTTGCTTCCTCATATATCAGCATGTTTTTCTGTTCATTTATTTCAACAAAATTAAGATTAAAATGGTAAGAGTATAGTAAAAACTCTTTGTTTTCATATCCAGCTGTTAACATTTCTCTCATTCATCAGCGAGCTTCCTGTCAGCCACCTTCCCTCAGATCTGTGCTGCTGTAAAGTAGGTCGGACAGAAAGCATTTAGCTCAGATTTGACTTTTTTTCTGCTTTTATTTAAACAAGCAACAACAGAAAACCCGTGTGGCTCTACTTTAACATCCTGACAGGTTGCAGGGAAACATGGATAAACAGCTGAAAACAGCTTTAAAGGTTGGGACGATATGAGTTACAGTGAATAAATCTTTGTTTTCTAACAGAACTCAGTATAATCACAGAGTTTAGACTCAGTTTATCCACACAGTCGCTGCAGCTTGAAACCACGCAGGCTGAGATCTCCAGGAAAGTACATTTCTATACTAACTGTTGGAGAAATTCATTTATTGTCCTTTATTCTCAGCATCTATTTTCAGTAAAGTATTTACTCACATTTACCTCTCTGTGACCTTGAACCCACACTGAGATCAGTGTATGCTAATTTCAGCTGTAAGGACACATCATGTTGTTTGCTAAGAAGCCTCTCTCCCTCAAAACCTGTGTGCTGACAGTCCTCCTACATCTCGGATGATAACTTGTGACCTCTGATGCACTATTGACATCTATTGTTTTCCTGAGTGTTCATGTTTGCTAATAAAAGGTCGTGGCCCATTAGGAACTTGGAAGTCAGGCGGAGCGCTGTGGTGACAGTTTGCTTCAGAACTGACTTCCCCTTTGCAACGCGAACCAAAAATCTTACCAACTGAGTCTTGTCGTTCATTGAAGTTAGTTTAAACCTAATACTAACGATGTGAATCTCACAGCAACTCACGATTCAATTCGATTCCCATTCTCAGGGCGACGACTCCATTCTGCATCGATTCTTCATTCAAACTTATTTCACATTCAGTCCTCTTCTAGTAGCAAAACGTGCTGATTAACTCTGTTCCTCTATAAACCAGAAACAGCTCTGAGGAACTGCTTCATCATTATAAAAAAAATATTATTTTTTATCAAGAAATGGTTTAAATGTTGCAGATTAACATGTCGTTGTCATTTACAAGTAAGTAGCTTTGAAAGTAGTCCTGCAAATAATTTCTGAGTCCTTTTAAAAAATTATTTCTTGAACATTTTGAAACGATTCAGAATCTTGATGAACAGGAATCTTAATTCTGATGAAAACTGTTTTTTTTTCTTTGCCCATATCCTATACGCCCTGCATCCGATGGTTCATTTTAAAATCGAAACTCGAATCTCGGTTCTCAGCCTGACTTGGGTCAGAATCTAGCTGTCTATCTAAAAACATCCACTGGTTCATTATTTCTCACATTTAATAACTTCCTGTCTCACAGTCTTACTAATCACAATGAAATAACTTGTTTTTATTAATGCTGCTGAAACTTCCTCAGGTAGGAGGATCTTCCAATGACCATCTTACTCTGATCAGGTGTGCTGGAGCCGGGAAACCTTGGGCTGGAGGACCAGGATCTCTTTCTGGATGTCGGCAGGTTTTATAGCAGCTGCAGCGTTTCTGTTTCCTGCATGATTCTGCAGTCATTCTGATCTCATCTCACTTTCAATCAAGTCAGTTTATAATTTAAAAAAAACTTGATAAATCTATTTTCTAACGATTTTCTGGTGATTTTTGCAGTTTTTTGTTACCTTTTTCTACTTTTTACTGCTTTCTTTGCTCCATCTGAAGCTTTTAACTGTGAACCAGCTGAGGAAGATCCAGAGCCGGACAGGCTAACGGATCTCTCCTCCTGGATCAGCTCAGACCAAAGTCATCAGCCTGCCAGAGCCCGGACGGTGCCGCCCATCGCAGAGGTAAATCCTCCTCCACCTGAAGTCTCACTGCATCAGAGACGTGATCTGCTGAGCAATGAGGGCGATGCAGAGATTCACAGAAACAGAAATAATCTCAGACTCCAGCCGAGGGAAACTAAAACCAGGAGAGGAAGCCAAAGTAACACCAGGAGGACTACAGAAGCCTCCAGAACCTCCGCGCAGAAAGAAATAGATCTGTTATTGACCGTGTGTTTTACATGTTTAAATGATTTTACTGGCCTTCTTTGTTGCTTTTATGCTTCTAATATTTTAAGTAAATCACTGAATTGTCTTGAACCTGAAAGCGTGCAGAACAAATAAACCTTCCATGCAAACTACAGCCCTGCTTTGCTCTTAAGCTTTTGGTCAATCTAAAGACAAATTCCCGCCCTGCTGCAGCCTCCTTACCTGTGACAGGTGAGGAGGAGAGCCCGTCTCCTGCAGCTTAGATCTCACTTATCTACTGTACCATCACCGCCAGAGTAAAATATGTGGTTCTTCCAGGTAAAGCTTCCAGGTAATCGCTGCATCTCAACCCATCGCAGCAATGAGGAAGGAATCACTGCAGCATAAAAACATTAAAACATAACTGCATGCAGTTTTCAGGCCTTTGGGGGGGCAGCTATAGTCGCATTATCCCGGTATTACTACGACATTTCCCAAACTCAGAGAGGTACAGTAGCTCTACGTGCTTCCCGCAGGCTGATACGTGCACGCGCATGCTAAATGGCTGTAATTTATTGATGCATCCCCGCGGAGCCGCTGCAGCAGCAGGGACCGGGCCGCCGGATCGCAGCTTCTATTTCTGCTTTTATTTCTTTATTTTTGTGAATAAAGTTTGTTTTCTCCACCCACCAGTTCTCCTGCATCCATTCCAGAGCTCGTCTTTCGTCGAAGAGTCGCTCGAAGTCGTAGCTGCTGAGCTCGGTCTCGTTCATCTTCTTCCGCTCCGGAAGTTTCTGAAAAGCTTCCCGGGAATTTGAGATCGGTTCAGCCGCGTTGAGGAGGTCGCTGGCGGGCTACGCAGTCCCTCACAGCCGGCCAGAGGATGCGGAGCTGACTGTCAGGAGGAGTACTTTTCCGCTTTCAGGTTTCCCAAAGCCGCTAGCTGGACATCGGGGAGGATGCGCTTCCGGTCCGGACCTTCAAAATAAAAGGTTTGTGACGTGATGGGTTTAAAGTAGGGATGCAAATGATCAAATAACTCATAAATCGATAGTTGGTTCACCTTATCGATCGATTAAATCTTATCGATCGATTATCAATTATTGATAAGTGGCAATTTTTCTGAGAAGCTGAATGTCCCTCTTAATCAGCAGGTTCCTTTCTATGAAATAGCAAATCATATCCCTTGATTAAAGATGTATTCTAAACAGCAGGAACAAACATTCACGGAAAAATGCAATGGAAAAATGCAAACACAGATATTATTATTATTACTATAATATTATAATGATAATATACATAATAATCAATTACATTATTATGTCTATGGTCAGAGGCCAGTTTCTCTTGTGTACATGTGCGTCGACTTCTGATTATTTTCTTATCAACAATTAATTGTTCATTGACTAATTGTTTGCATCCCTGGTTTCAAGTTTTTATTTTATTTGCTTTTTGTTTAATTGTTTAACGACATCAAATCCAGAATCACAAATCAACTGAAGAAGAAAACTATGAAAGAAAAATACTCTCATTCTAATTGAATAAGGAAAATACTATTATTCAAAAGTTTGATGTGTAACTTAGTTAAATGCATATTTAATTAATATAACTAAGGCTTAAAATGTTTCAAAGAGTAGAGTTAACACTATATCCTGGTCCAGTGTCTACAAATGTATCGGTGATGTGAAAGTTTTAAAACTTAACATAAACAATGTGGCAAATGTTTTTTCCATTTCAATTACTGGTCAAACTCATCTTATTTCATTCTGATATCTTAGATTCTCAGAATTTTGAATAAAATCTAATCAGCTCAGTGTAACAGAATTTATGGCGTCTGCATTATTTTTGATAAGAATCGATGCAATGTTGTACCTTAATCAAACTTGTGACTTTGCCACAGTGCAGGAGCACAGTTTAGACATCATTATAGGTTATTTTTACCTGCATTGATGATCAGAGAAATCATCTGCAAGACGAGGAAAGTGTCTTTATATTAAAGTTTTCTGTGCAGTTTTAAATATTAGGGTTTTTTTTAAACATCATGTGACATATTAGTTTTGACAGCTTATTTTTTTCTAATATTTTAAGTATCTCAATTTTTAAAATACTTAAACAGCTTGAACAATCTAAATAAAGTAGCTGCAGTGCAAACCTTTTTTTAAAAGGTGCATATTTCCGGTTTTTCCGGTGTTGCATTGTCAGCTTGACTAGACATTTCTCAGCATACAGGGGGGCGGTGTGGGGCGTGGCTTGACGTCCGTGTGAGGTGCAGGAGATCTGACCTCAAGGGAAAGTTCACATCTATATATCATCATAAAGAAATAAAATGTTTGCTTGATTAAAACTTAATCCAGAAACTGAATTAAATCACTTTTAATATTGTGAATAGTTAATGATACATTGATAATAACTAAAGCTCAATGCAAAGATTAATACACTTCTTATCAATTCAATTATAATGGATTGCCATCCTTTTTAGTACGTAACTCCAAACAATACATTTTTTCTTTTTATCATGGGATTTTTTAGAATTTAAATTATTTTGTTTTTTGTCTTTTGCTGTGAATTTGTGCACAGAGTGATACAGGAATAATAAAAAATTCCTCGTCTGCATGAATCTGTAAAATCCTCTTCATATTCTGAGGCGATACTTGGTCGTCATGGGGTTTCTGGCCTTTCATTTGATAAAATGAATCAGCTGAAAAGGCCTTTTTAATAAACATCATAAAGCCTTTGCTTGTCAAACGGCTTCCTGTGTGATAGAATAAGATTCATGTCTCACACATCTTCATGGGCTGGCTGCAGTCCCAATAATGCTCTTATCTCGACTAAAACTGAGTTGACTCATCGATGTGCTCTTTGAATCTGTTCTAAAGGGCAGTGAGTCACTTACAGCGCAGATAAAACCAGCATGGTGTGTCGTGACATAATGTCTGCTGTACATGAAACAAACCACGTTTCTGACTATTGAGCTGAAATTGATTCTTTTTCATTCAGATACATAGAAAATAGGAAACCCAACAAATTCCGCCTCATCTTGCAGATGTAAATTATGAAATTTAAATGTAAACAAACACAACGAACAGAAAAATGCTTCAGAAAATAAAATATAATAATATAGGAAATAAAATGAAAAGTTTCTTTGTTTTGTGAGACTCAGGTAAAGTGATAAATGCACTCAGAGGAGAAGGCAGATGTTTGTGGTTGAAACTAAAGCAGTTTATTCAGCAGTTTCATGCAAACGTTAGTATCTCTCCAGCGTTGCAGAGGAGCAGCTGGTCGGGGATAGGAGGACTTTTTGGGTTTTTCTGAGTCTGTAGGGGACTCAGAGCAAACAGAGCCTCTCAGCAGCGGTGTGGACCCAGCTGCTGCCCTCTGATAGCAGGCCTGCAGTTCTTCTGGCCGACAGCAGGTGGCAGCAGAGAGCGAGGGGGAGTCTAGAAGAAAACCATCTTTTTCAATGGTTTGTTGCAAAGTTTAAGCGAAGATCTGAATGCTAAATTCAAAGTAAAAGTCCTGAAATGAACTTGTTTCTCATGTTAAAGAAAACATTACCCAAACATTATTGTAGCAAAAAAAATCCCCCAAACTAGAACATTTTTTGAAGACTGAAGTGAGATTTAAAACACCATCTCCCGACCTGTCAGCTGATCATACTCAAAGTTTAATGTCTCCAAGCATAAATAACCCAGAGCCACACATTTATTTGATTTGTGCAGTGTCACAAACTCTGTATGTCTTTCCTTTAATCTATTTTCCCAGATTCACCATCTTCTGTTCGTCTCCTGACTCCTCATCTCACATCTTAGTTTCTTCTTCCAGAAATCATACAAGAGGAGTTGCGTTAGTGTGGAGTATTTTAGGAATTCAGACATCCTTAAAAACATCAACTGTGAGTTATGTCTGGGTCTTGAGCTGGAAGATGGAGGAGATGAGTTTTATCCCATTATTCCATCCCCCATTTCCTTTTTTTCTAACTCCAGGAAGAAAATGAAGGATTCTCAAGGACAGAGGAGACAGAGGCGTTTAATGAAATAAGATTCTTGAACTTGTGGAAGCAGGAGGCTTCATGATATCCCTCTATGCAGTGCATGACTCCTTAGTGCTTGCTGATTGTCTGTGTATTCATGTTTTTTTCATGTTTCTGGTTTTATTTCAGCATTCTCAGACTTTGTTTTCATTCATTTGCAGGATCTTCTTCTTTTGATTAAGGTTTAATCAAAGCTGTATTTTTTTCAGCATGTTGGGCTCATTCGTTCTCACCGGCCCAGTTTGAGAAACTGAAATAATATCAACTAAAATTTTTGCTAAGAAAAATATTTCTTTACGAAAATAAAATGCTTGAAAAAGAATCTTGTCACTCAGCAAATGTGAGGAAAAACCTATTTTCAGGTCGGATTTTAAAAACGTTTTTAAATCTTTGAGGACCTGATGTAATGTGGTCTAGATGCCCCAAAGTTGATTAAATAAGCCTAGTTAGCGATTTACAAATAGAATAAAGGTTTCACAAATCAGAAACTGTAATTTAATGAATCTGGACAATGGGTAGGATCCCTCAGTCCAGATTTGAAGAATTTACGTTTTCTATCAGGAACTGGTCTAATGTGGTCTAGATGCCCCAAAATTTGCAGACGAAGCAGAAAACTAAATTTTATCAACAACTGTCAGAAGTTCTTAGTGAAATTGAGTCAAAAATGGTCCGTATTCCCAAATTTATGTTCTTGGTTAATCTTTTGCAGCAAGCTACTGACCAACAGTAAAAGCCTTTCTGCTCTGATCTGGAATGTAAATCACAAGTTTGATCACAATAAAAAACTAGAAAATCAACCCAACATAAAGCACAGACACACAGGGCTTTCTGATCAAATTCTGACTCCTAGAAGTTTTAGCCGATGCCAGCGTGCAGCAACATAACGCAGCTAACGGCCTCTTCATTATTAATCTTCCTGTCAGGGCTCAGACTCCATTAGTCCTATAGAACAAAAAGCCACGGGCATTACAGCAGGAATTATTTACAAGCATTGTAACGGCTGCCATCGAAATGCATTTCCGACCTGTAAATTGGCATTTATGCTGCTGGCAGGAAGTGAGCCTGGCTGTTTGGGCTGCAGCATCGCCACGGTCTGAAAATCCAGCAGAAACTGCCTCCTGCTCAGCTGTTCATTATATCCCTTTCAGTCCTGATTTAAAATGTTCATATGTTTAGCAAATTCAACTAAAAACTGTAGAATAGCCATTTTATTGTAAAAACCATCAATAAAATCCCTGTTATGTTTTTTCAGCGAGAGCCACAAGCTTCATTTGAAATGCATTAACTAATAAAACGCTTTATTCTGCTTAGTCAGTAAATTATACAACATAAAACAGTAATGAGGTTAATTCACTACAATCAATGATAAATGCTGTTGGACGGGATAAAGAACACAAAGAAACAAACACAAAGAATTGTAAAGGGGTGTTTTATTTGTTTACACAAAAGTGACCTGTATTAATAGCAAGTAACAGAGTTCTTTCCAGTGGCAAAAAATACATCTTTTGAGTTAAAAGTTCAAATTCTTATGAGTTAAAAAGTAAATTACTCTACATAGCTGAGGACTGAACTTGTGATGGGTCGGTTTTTAAGAAGATTGCTAATTAGAAATCTTTTAGAAATCTTGACTCGTGGCTGCACATTTCTGGAAGGGATTTTTTGTAATTTCTTACTACATGTTACCCCCCCCCCCCCTCATGTCCAGCTTCCGGGCCCCCTCGTGTGAATTCTAGGTCCGCCTCTGGATGCTGGAGTCATAAAAACAAACACGCTGCAGGAAAACGCTTCTGGATGTTAAAGATCTACTATCTGGCTTCTGAATGGATTATTTTTACTCTTCAGTGAATGATGGGAGAACTTTTCTTGCAGCACTGCCTCCTCGGTGCGCGTGAGGAGAAGGCAGGGACTGGGCATGCCCAACCCAAAGCGATGAAGAGGAGGAGGAAGATGATACTGCTGCACGGGAGAGGCGCGCGGAGGCAGAGCAGAGGAGCTGAGATGTCACACAGCGCAATCCAGGCGAGGATCCGTCTATTTAACGGCATCACGTCTGTTTACACCTGACAGGATACAGACCGGCCCTCCCTCTCCTCACCTCCACGCGCATGCACGCGCACAGAGAGCGGGAGGAAGCGGGTGGATGTGGCGCTGCCTGCAGCAGAGCGCGATGCAGCAGCTTGTCCTCCTCTCCGGCCCCGCTGAGTCACCGCGCGCAGCCAGACAGTCATGGTGAGTAACGCGCGGCTCGTGCCTCCTCTCCGCGCCGGTGCGGTTCCTGCTCCGCCGCAGTGAGGAGCGCAGGCGCCGACACGCCGAGCCGGACCTGTAGGACGCAGAACCGCCGGAGGAAAAACATAAAAAGGTCAAACATCTGCGCATCTGTGCGCGCAGGCACGAGCCGCAGAGTTGCATCCTTGGCAGGAAAAGTTGGCGCTGGACTGTGGGATGTAAGGTGAGCGCGTACGTGAGGAGATTTTAGATAAGTTTGCACCTGAGGACGGAGCAGTGGACCTGCAGCCTCACAGCTTTTAGTTTGACAGAAGCATCATGATGTTTTATTAACAATCCCAACTTTTCTGCTGCATTCATCAGTCAGTCAGTGAAAATATGATCTGCAGCAACTTTTCACCGAAAATCAAAGCTGATTTGACCCTCAGGTGATATGAAGCGAATGTGCTGTATGGAGGAAATTTCTACCCGAGCAGACTTACTGACATGTTGATGATGGATGAATCTGCAGCTGCAGGACGGAGCTGCATGGCAGCAGCATGAAAACAAACATCCAGCCGCGGCTGCAGGAAGCTTTTTGTCTTCATTTGTTGTAGTTTATGAATTCCCCGTGTGGGCCTCGGTCTGCACCATGCCTCTGGGTTGCAGGGACTGGATGTGGGGCTGAAAATGATTCTTCTTCACCCCCTTCCTGAGAGAGTGGAACCCCAGAAACAGCCTCTCCATCATGCTGTCCTCCCTCAGGAAGCTGGAGCTGCTGCTGTTTGTTACGCTGCAGACGTAGAATCTCACATCGTCGCTCCTTCATTCAGACAGTGAAGGTCAGGTTCAAGGGACAAACTGGGGCAAATGTTCTCAGGGGATCGTCTGCCTTTTAAAACCCATAAATGAAGAGAGTAAAGGCAGCAGTCGGGCTCTCGCTGCCTGCAGACGCAGCTGCAGGCAGGCTTTAAAAAAGGCTGCAAAATGCTCGTTTTGCTGTTTTAAAGGCTCATCCAGGCAGGTGGTTGTAAGGAAACATGCTGAACAGGAGTAAATAGTGTGTTTGGGGCTATTTTTAGCCCATTTTTTTCCTTCCTGAGTGCGTTTAGGGTGCATGTATATTCTGTTTTCTCACAGACGGCCAGGCTTTATGTTCAGTGAGAGTAAAAAAGCAAAAATTTAGCTCTTAGAAGGAAATCTGATCATTCATCCTTCCTCACATAAAATAACCTGATCATGGAACTTTGTGGCCTTTTTCCAAACCACCAATAACTGGATGTTATAACAGCATGCAGGCTGTTTATATAATATATACTTACACATCTAAGCCAGCTTTTACTATCCCTGCCATTCCAAAAATCTGAAATGAATTGCTTTAGCTTTATATTAGACACAATGGCTTTTTAAGGATTATTAGGGTAAAATGGTACAAACTCTGTTCGGTCTGGGACAAACAGGATGAAATGTATGTTTTTATGAGTGAGTCGGGATGTTGTTATGGTTCAGTGAGTCTGAGGACGTTTAGGGATGGAGTGTGATGTTGGAAGCAGGACACACATTATCAGAGCCGTGGTGGCAGCAAGCTTAGCTCCTTTTCTGGATCCCGTTGGGCCGAACGCTCGGCTCTGTTCCTCTCATCTTGTTTGTGCTGCAGAGAAACAGCTTCAGTGACCAGATCAGTCTTAAATTGCTGCTTTTTTCTCCTCCTTCCCACGTCTGTTTTCCTGTCTTCCCACACTCTCCCACTCTTTCCTCCCTCTCAGCCAGCTTTTATTTTCCATCATCCTCTCGCAGCTTTCGGTTGCCTTTTTCGTTTGAAGAATATCTCCCAGATTTTACTGAACTAACGAGGAGCCGTGTGATGTGCTAATGTGGAGGTGTGATGCTGGGAGTATTCAGGAGGTGAGAAGAATCTTATCATTTGCATAAGAGGTACGGTGTGATGCTGCGTGCATTAGCATCTCTTTAATGACAGACCGTCTGCTCCAATCAGAGGCCGGCGCCGTGTGAGCGCATGCTTTGGGCCGAATCTTGTGTTAATAATGAAACTTGGACCCGTTTTAAGGCCCTCTGTGCTGTTGAAACGCCTCTGCTTTCATTGCATCGGTCTCTCCTGTAATATGAGAACGAGGGTCATTCCTGGCTGTTTGCTAACATTTCTCTGCCAGTAATTGATTTTTTCTGACGTGTGACGGTGTCCAGCAGGTGATATCACACTTTCTCTGCTTGTGAGGAGCATCAAAACAGCCTCAATCGCAGCCATTCATCCTTAACTTTACACTCGGCTCCTTCAGTGTGGACTTTTAGGAAATGTGATTCAGGGAAGAGAATTATTAATCGGCTGTGAATGATGACAAGAACTGGATCCTTTTCCATGAACAAGTTTTTTCAGTTTTTTTCCTTAATCCACTTTATTTCCTCTACATTTGCTTGTATTTCTGGCGAACAAAGTGAAGATCTAAGAAAGAAAGAAAATGTAATTAAAATATTTGTAGTACAAGGTTATGTTTTAGACAATTTGACCAGAAATGCAGTTTTACTCAGAGCTGAATAAAAGGTTATTAATTTAATTCATTTCATGTGATGATATGGAGTCGATGCGACAGAGAAGAGCCCAAACTACCGAAAAGCCAAAGTTTCCTGATCGCCGTGAGCACAACCATTTGTTTTTTTTGTTTGGTTTGTTGTTTTTTAGGTTGTATAAGCACTTTAAAAAAAGAAAAACAGGCCCAGCTATACTTCTGTGTAAATTAAGGTTTTTTTAAATACACATATACACATACATATACAGTATATACATAATTTCTTTTCTCCCCATCCCCCCAAACTAACTTTCTCTTTAACATACAAATCCTGCCAAGATTTTAACAAACAATCAAATATGTCTATAAACACAAAAACAGAATTAAAAGTAAATACATTAAATAGTTAGAGCGTGAGTGTGTGTGTGAGTGGTTGTCTGTCTCTCCATGTCGGCCCCGCGACAGACTGGCGACCTGTCCAGGGTGTACCCCGCCTCTCGCCCCTTGACAGCTGGGATAGGCTCCAGCACACCCG
>JBBBVT010046065.1:0-10942 GCA_037177035.1 Craterocephalus eyresii | reverse complement strand
CATCATCATCATCATCATCATCATCATCATCATCATCATCATCATCATCATCATCATCATCATCATCATCATCATCGATCTAATAATGCCCATAAATCTAATGTCCAGGCAGAAAGCAGCAGCGCTCATGAACATCTTAAGACGTCTATTGTTGGTGTTCAGCAGCTGCAGGGTGAATGCACGGCTCCAGGAAAAACTTCCCTCCATCTTCCGGCTGCAGACCTGCTGAGCTGTCAGACGGGTTTAACATGAAGAGTGTGTGCCAAACAAACTCTGGAGTAAAGCAAGCTTACGTCGGGATTAAAACGGAGCTTGTGTCCAGAGATTTAGGCTGCTCAGATGAGCTGAGATAATCCTGCAGCGCAGCACAACACAGACACGAGCTGCAGGCTGAGCGTGCACGCCCTTCATTCATACAGAGACTGTCAGGTCATCTGTGCTGTGGTCCGTCAGCAGAAAACCTCCAACAGCAGGTCCATATGCGGTTATATATACACACTGTTCACAATAAGTTAGGGATCCCCTCAGTGGATGTCACACATAGGTGTTACATGTTTAACTATTGATATATACATCGACCAGTTGGTTATTGTTATCCCGATCTTGTTTAAAATGTTGATTATTTCATGGAAGTTATTTTATTTTCAAATTCTATCTCCACTATTTGTTAAAAAAAAACATTAATTTGTATTTTTCACCTTCAAAGGAAAATAGAAAATTCAAAGAAACATTTTTCTTCTTCTTAGTGTGAAAGCTAAAGGGTTAAAAAGACGATATTTTATCTGACAAGACTGAAAACTCTAATCTGACTCCATTAATTAAATTAACAAAGTTTCCACTAAATGAAGCAGAGCGTCTTCATCTCATCAGCTTCAACACTGGTCGCTCAGCTGGGGACCTGCTGCTCATTTTGACACAGTCCTGTCTGTGTGTGAGAGGCAGGAAGAGTCTAGGTGTGAAAACAACCAGAATGTTTGGAACAATAAACCTCATCTGGCAGCATGAAACCATGATCGCGTCACTGAGCATGCCTGGATATCTGAGAAACAACACTCAAGTAAAAGCTGGAGTCGGATAAAAAACCTTTAACTCGGCTAAAACCAGAATCTGCAGGTCAGAAAGTCACAGATAAAACCTGAATCTGCCCAAGAGGCTGGATTTCATTATCTATGCTCCCTCTGCTCATCTCAGGGCTCAGTCCCTGTTCCTGTTCCGGAGGGAAGAAGTCGCTTTTCTCGGCCATGCTGCCCTTCATCGGAGGCATTTATGAGCCCTGCTTGGATCTCCAGGAGGAAAGGAGCAAATAGACTGAATAACAAAGAGGACAGCAGGAGGAAGATGAAAGACCTGTGACTCATAGATGAGTTTATACAACGTAACCTTATAAGCTGCATTTTAACATGTAATAACACTTAGTTCAGTGTGACCTCTTTCAAAAAAACTTTTTCACTTTTCAGATTTTATGAGAAAAAAGTAAAATAGTTTTTCTGAGTCATCAAAAATAGAAATCTTAACCTTAAAGCAACCCGTTTAGGAGTTTTACTAAATCAGAACACCCATTAACAAGCCTGTCGAATCCTTTCATGTTCCCATCGGGATCTATTTATCCTCAGAAAGCTGGGACGGCCACAGACGACCTCGACCTTCCACAAGCACGATTCCTGAAATAATGAAGTTACTTTCTAATAATTCTGCCCACACAGCAGCATGGACGATAAACTTCCTCCTCATCATGAGCTGAGTATTTCTGTAGAGTCTGAGGGAGCTATTTCACTTTCAGACACAAACGCAGCGTCACATTAATAAAAGTGTAGGATTCCTATCAGCTGATCGTAGTTGCAGCCCATAAATACCCCGAAATCCTGCAGAGCCAGTGTGTTTGTGAGACAGAGTAGATATTTCCCTATTGGGTGTGTTATTTGTAAAGACTGGAGAAACTTTGGAGAAAAAATAAAAGTTGAACAGGGGAGATTTTGTCTCTCTCTAGTGGCGAAATAAAACGTTCATCTCTGAGCTGTCAGGCTAAATAAAAAAGTGACACTAAATGAAATAAAAGTCATTCTGCATCATGATGCACGCAGCAGAAAGTCAAAAACCCAAACATTAAAACACCATCAAACACAAAACACGGAGCATGACACATGTCTTCTCCTTTCTTTTCTCTCTGTGTGTGTAAACAAGTACAGACGTCTGAGAGTTTAAGCCCGACTTCACGATGCTGAGCCTCTTAATCCTGTTAAAAACATCTGTGGTGCTTTTCATCTTTCCTGCAACTAATCAACCTGAAACCTCACCGGAGAGAAATCCTACATCAAAATATGAAAGACTTTTAATTCTAAAGGAAAAACTGGGCAAAACTAACATTTTAACCTCCAGCTAGACTGATTTATGCACCGTAACCTGCCTCAGCTGCAGAAAAATGAGTAATTCACCTTTTTTTAAGTTCTTTTTTTTTATGGAAAACATTTTCTTTGAAAAACGTTGCAAACATTAAATGTTCAGCCAGAATAAGTCTGACAGTAAGAGACACATTACGAAAACACTGATTTCCTGTTTGCAAATATCAGACAATCCGAGAATAAATTCGCTACCGAGGCTCCGATTTTCTCCTGATGCTCTGAAAACAGGATTTTTCTGTTTTTCTGATTTGGTTCAGAAGCGACCCGACAGCAGAGATGCTGGGACTCACCTGTGCTGCAGAGGTGATGAATGAGAGGAGGAGACCAGCATCGCTGCGAGGAGCTCCATATAAACCGCCTCCACTCCGCCCCATCAGCCAATCAGGCATCTCAGATGCAAACTCTGACCAACCCCGGAGGAGCTGCGGTCCTTCCCTCCTCCTCTCGGAGAACAACATCCAGACAGATGCAGACTTCCTGGGAATGAGCGCGCTGAGAGGATTGAAGCCGGTTCCACCTCCGTCAGCACAACGGCTCCAGATTAGACCCCGACACACGAGGAGAACGTTTACACTCATCCTCTCGGCTTCCTCCTCATCTGCTTCCTCCTGTTTCCTCTTCTTCCCCCTCTTCTATACAAAAATATATTGTTACCATAATAAAGTCATAAAAATATTTATTATTTTGTCTGTTTGTTTATTTTTTCAACATTTCTCGACCCTTTCCTGCTTTCTTGGAGTTCTAAAAGATGGTGGATCAAAAGAGTTTTCTGGGCGACAATAATAAGTCACGTTTACCTTTTCAACTGAAATTAAATTAAATACAATTGAAAGATGTTTTTATGTCTTTCAAATTTATCAAAGTATCATTTCTATAGATTTTTTTTTATAATTTCATATTATTTAGATATATCTTGATATATCATTTTAATCATTGACCATTGAATCATTGTCTAATCTCTCATTTTACGATTAAAACCTCAAGTAAAGTTTTGATAAGAACATTTCTATCTTTGTGTTGGCCGGATGGACTGGAAACCATGGAAACCAGGTGCCCCCACCCTCACCTGACAGCAGCTGGGACCCCCAGCCCCTCCGCCGTGACCCTGAACTGGACTAAGCGGTGCAGAAGATGGAACTGGAGCGTGCACATGCCGGGGATGTGTGCAGACTTCTGACATGCAGCCTGAAGGTTGAGCGGCGGCTCTGATCCGGTCTGCAGCGTGTGGCTATAGATAGACGGCGAGGAGCTCTAATCCAGCAAGCTGCCTGTCAGCAAGTAGAGACCCAGTGGATTATTAATCATCATTATTACACAGGAGATTACAGCACACACACACATACACACTGAAATCACACATAGTACACGTGGAGGAGCAAATGGTAGGGGTGAGTACGAATGAGTTCTTTATTCATTTATAAACACTATTTGACTATGAATGTAATGATGTTTATGCAGCAATCAGGCATAAGAAGCTACATTACGATGGAGAATAAGCAAAAACATCAAACACCAAATTCCAACAGGACAAAAAGAAACGTAACTCATCATGGAAGAAAAAACAACTTAAAGCCTGTCAAATATCAAAGGTTAGGGACAGAAAAATTGATCATTAAAATCTAGAATTCAAGAAATCTATCATTAAAAATAGTTTCTATGAGAATCTGAGAAGCCTTGGAGCATTTTTCTCCTGTGACCAGCTCTGTTGTGTTGCCCCACCTACGGGACGGTTTGTTGTCAGTTTGTCTTTAAGGACTTTGAGATTTTTGTTTCTGTTTCATTCTGTGGTCACTAGCACAAATCTACAACCTTTTCAGATCATCGGAGGAACAAAATAAAATCTCCAAACGGCTTAAAATGAATAACAGAATCATGTTTTATTTCTGTTTTGGCTCATATATTTCAGTCATCTTCAGTTTAAACCTTTAAATGTGGATTTTCTGACATAGTCATGGTTTTATGAATAAAAAAATAAACTTTTTAAAGTTTTTATTTAAATGTTATAGAAATTGTGGGGTTGAAGATTTTATGTAAAGATCAGTTTTTGATGAACTCAAATAAAATATAAAATTGAAGAACACCCCCCCCCCACCCCCTTTTTTTTTTTTTTTTACATAGATGTATTATTTACTTTCATTTCAGGCCATATAGGGACAAAAAAAGCCCCATTTTGACAATTAAAGTTATTGTGAGTGACAGAAAATAATTGAATAATTACATATTTGATGTTTTTATTGTAGAAGAAGACGGTTGATAGATAGATCATTTCATGTCCATTTTTAGGACTTTTTGTCCTCTAAATGATAGTAAATTACAGCGACGTAAAAGCGTTAAACCTTAAAGCCAAACATGTATTTGATACATGCTGTTTCTGAGACACTTTGCATCACTTTTTGCTCAAAACCCTTTTTTAGACAAGATGATCCTTTTCTTCTGCTCCTTAATGGTAATACAGTAAATAGCAGATATGCAAAGGAACTTTAAAAAAAAATCTCTATCTTTTGTTAAAGGACCAAATAAAGACTTGAGACTTTAAAAAAAATACTTCTAATTTTTTCTTTGGCTGGTCTTTAAAGCGTTAAATTGAACCATTTATATCTTGTGGATCCATATTCATGAGAGCTCCCTTCTCTCTGCCACCATTTTACTACGGTGGCTCTGAGTGGACAAACAACTCTGTATGTGAAGCTTTAAGCAGCTTTGTTTGACAGGAGCTACAACAACAAACACCTGACCACTTAAAACGAAGCAGGAAGGAGAGTTTTTAACTTCCGGTAGATATAGGTACTGAATTAAGGAAAACCTGTTTTCCATGTAAACCTTCTTTCGGAATTAATATTTCCATGTAAACCTGAAGGAGAAGATTTTAATTCCAAATGATTTAATTTGTAATTATTATTTCCAAATTAAAAAACATCTTGTAACCGTTGTGCATCTAAAATGAGAAACACAAGATGCTCTTTTTATTTTACAAAAACAACCCAGCATGGTGATTTATTTAGTTATATAAACTTTATTCAGATAAAAACAAACAGGTTCACTATAATCACCAACAATCATCAACAAATCTGTTTCTATTCAGGAGATCATCGACGAAGATTTCTGCTCAAAAACTCTTCAAAACAAATAAAACAGAAGTCAGAAAACAGCTAAACTTCACACAGCAGGGTTGTGTTTTCTACAGGTACAAAAGTATCGGAGACAAGTGTTTGTCGGTCTGTGTGTGTGTGTGTGTGTGTAGGGGGTGGGGGGGTGTCAACTCGTCCACTCAGGAGACGATTTTGTAAATCCAGTCACAACAAACTGTGGATCAGTGTGTGTGTGTGTGTGTGTGTGTTTCAGTGTGTGTTTTGTCTAGACGTAAGCTCTGGAGTCTGGGTCGGACTTGGCCGTGGCAGTGTAGACCTTCTGTGTTGCGTTTCCATAGTAACCGCTGTAAAACAAGGAGCAGGAGTTAGCCCGCATCGAACATGTCGACCTGTTTTTCTAAAATCACCCTTTTTACAAACGTGGGAGCGGCGGCTGCCTGCAGTTACCCTTTCTGGCCTGGAGGCTTCGCCCGTTTGCAGGCGCTGCAGAGCATGGCCCCCCCCAGGATGGACAGCGAGGCCGCCCCCCAGCCCATGTAGAGCCCGGCGCCCAGCTCGAACCTGCGAACACACAGCAGCCACAAAATTAGGTTTTACATTTTCTAAGGGGGACAACTCTGTAAAAGAACCGGAAAATAAACGTAGAATAAAGAAAATAATAAATAATATTATATTTTCTTCTGGGATTAAAAAAGTATTTTTCATTTAATTTAATTTCATAACTGATGTAAGAAATGATGTAAATAAAATAAATAGATAAATAAATAAATAAATAAATAAATAAATAAACAAACAAATAAATAAATAAATAAATAAATAAATAAATACATATGAAAAGCTGAATATGAAATTTAACACGTTCGCTGGAACTTGTGCAAATTATTTTCGTTCCAGCCGAGCCGGCACTCACCTCACTCCTCCGTACAGCGGGTTGTGGAAGTCCTCGACCACCTGGAATCCGTACCAGGAACAGGCGATGATGCAGCACAAACCTGCAAACATGTTGCCATGGAAACAACCATCAGTCCACATCTTGATTTGATTGGATGTCCTGACAGCGCTCCCGCAGCATTGTTGGACAATCATACGATAACGTAACTCTGACCAATCAGAGGTGGTCGTTGTAAATCGGTGTCTTTCTGTCATCGATGTGACGACTCTAATTCCATCGTTGTGTTTTAATCCATCAGCAGAGCAAGAAATAATTTAAAAGAAGTAATCAAAAAAGTGATAAAGTCCTATGTGATGGTGTTGGGCCGGGCTGGACCCCCCGTGTTTAGAGATCCTAGAAACGCCCCTGGTCAGAACTAAGGTCATCTTCATGTTTATAACAGGTGTATCGGTCTCTTCTTGTGGACAGTGAATGCATCACAATAAATAAGATGTCTGTCTGTGTACACCTGTCAGATTTTATCTGCTGCATCTTTAAACGGACATCCTGTACATTTTGGCCACTAGGGATCCTAAACCTGTCATTTCCCCCAGAATTAAACTTCTGACCCAAACATCAGCCTAACGTGAGCATTAATGATGAAATGTGGGGTCAGTATTCAGTGTCTGACCCGTCGGTGCTCTGAGGACGCTGCCCTCTTCAGAAACCACACATGTTAACTTTGCATGCGTGGATCCGTCTCTCATGGGTCATGTGACCTGCAGCCGTTTGCTTTGCAGCTATAAAACAAAGCGTTCTGTGCTTCATGCTACTTTTTCCTTGAAAGGTTGTCAAATCTGAACAAAGTAAGAAGGTGAAAACAACGACTGAGGAGCCCAGAAAGAGAAACTGTTTCATCTTGCAATAGTGTTGTGTATGTCCAGTATTCCTTTAAGGTTTGTGACATTTTGCTTTTGCAGTTTGCATCTTTGATCAATATAAATCTATTATTATTATTTATAATTACTTTGTTAGTTTGGGAAATAATGTTATTTCCTGATAATGACCTGCATTCCATACATTATCCCTTACTTAACTGTGCCACTTTATTGACGTTGCATTTATCTTCCACTGATTTATTCTTTATTCCACCTTTATTTTCTGTCATTCCATGCAGGTTTGTGTATTTCTGGACATCTTCCATCTCTTTCTGGCCATTTTAAACCTCTTTCATGATTCTTGGCCATTATTCAGCATTAAAACATTTAAAACGTTTATCAAACTATGTATTTTTATTCATCTTATCAGTTGGTCTGATTTTGTTTTTTTTTTTCATGTTATATTTGGCTGCTCAGCTCTCTGTTTTTGGTTTTGAACCATGTCCCCTGACTCGTGGTTTGACGAACCTCCCAGGATGCTGAGGATGCCTCCTGCAACAGCGATCTTGGCCTTGGATTCGTTTGTGGTGGAGCCGATCTTGATGCACTTGAGTCCGAGCAGAGAGACGATCATGCAGCCGAGGCCGAGCAGCATGGAGATGATCATCAGAGCGCGGCACGCCTGCACATGAGCTGCAGAAAGGAAGAGACGGCGTCACCGAACAGCGCAGTAAACAAACAACAGTCAAACACTGGAGGGTAAAGTTGGGATGAACAACTAAAAACATATTAAAGCTGCATTTATTCCAATATTCAAATAATTTCACGGAATTATTAATTAACTTAAAATTTAAATCAGTCTTTTATATTCATTAACAATCTGATGGACCAATCATTAGAAAATACTAATAATTACTAATAATTACTGATAATTTATTCACATAAAATATTTTACTTCTACAGCCAAGTTTTACTTAATTTTATTTGATTGGCACTTTATTTTATTTCATTTATTTATATCTGAACTATTTATTAAATAAATGTCTTTCATGTCATTTTATTTATTCTTTTTAAAATAGATGAATAATAAAACAGATGTATAATTTCCGGTTTATCTCTGATGCAAACACAATGTATGTATGAATGTATTTGATTCATTTTTTTATTCATTTTTCTGTAAATGGCAGTGTCAAAAGACTCAACGATGTCCTCTGAAGCAAATATACAAATATATCGTCCACATCCATCGAGCCTTGAAAAATGTATTCTCCAGGAGGTTCCCATTACAACTGTTTGACTTATTCTTTATAATTATAAACTATTATAACTATAATAAACTAAAAATAAAAAATAAACTAAAAAAACAAGTTAAACGTATCAAACCAGAATCAAATTAGACTCAGAAAATCTGCATTTAAAATAAAATAATAAAGGTTTTCTTCTAACATTTCAGGAACATTTTTCATAATAAAACCTGATTAAACTTCTGTAATAAACTCTGAAAACTATAAAACGATAAATACTCTTTGTTTCCACCTGAACTGAGCTAACCTAAAGTTTGAAAACAATTTCTTTTTTCTGTCTGAGAATGACTCCAGTGATGAGATGAGATTAGTCATGAGATAATTGAACATGCTTAAACATTATTCAGAACTCGCCGGGTGTTCGATGCAAAGCAGAAAGAGTGAAAAACAGGAGTTTTATAGCTACTTAGTCATTTATTAACAAAATGACCTCCATCATCATAAAAACCTGCCGCTCCTTTTTATGACCCCACCGAGTTTCAGGAGAGACCGAGATTAAAGTGAAGCTGTGCCTCAATGTAACACTGATGTCACCGAGATTTCAACCCCAGGAGAAAATAATCCAACGGTGGTTTTGTCCTTTACTCATCCAAAAGTTCCTAGTAATGTTTGTAAAGACCAGATGATGGTAAAATTATCCAGTTTCTTTGTTCAACTGTCTGAAATATTACATCAACCTGAAAATGAAACGTTGAATCTTAATATAAAAGCTCTAATGTTTGTGTAAAAGGAAAGAAAGCTGATAAATTAAAGTTTTTCTTCGTTAAAACAGTGAAATATTAAATTATGGTGCGAAAACATTTTGCCCAAAGAGAGTAGTAGGCCTGGAGATGATCTGGCTAGATGTAGTTTCACTGATGATACTCTGTACCATCGTATTTAAGAAGCACTTTACTACAGCTGTTACATAACATTAAATAACTAAAACACTAAGAAAAATTAAAAAAGAGGAGAATAATCAGAGCAAATAAATCCACAGAGTTTAGGAAAATGACATTTAATCAAGGCTTTTTAAAAAGAAAAAAAAGAAAGAATACAAAAATGTTTTGAATAAAAAGTCAAACTTCAGAGAAGCAGAAGAAGCTGCTCATGTTTGAACATTTTCCTTCATTTTATGGCCCAGAGAGGAGAGGAGGAAGTTCAAAATGGCGGCTAAAAGAAAACAACCTCCCAGTGGAGAGAAAAACATTTTAGAGCAAATTTTCAAGCTTTTTCTCTCATCAGTCATGTGGTTAAAAATGTTCCAGTGTTTCCTGGAGAACACTTTAACCTCTGTTAGACTAAAATCGCTTTTAGGCGGGAAAGTTTGGACTGTAACGTCCGACCTTTGACCCAGCTGTTCAGGAAATGTGCCACATGGCACGCTGACCTATTTTTTGGGAAGAGTTCATAGAACCACAGAGACGATTCATAAAATGGGTATTTCTGTGAGTAAAAAGTTTGGTAAATCATCTCTGATCCGAGACGCCGTTATGTTAGCTAATCCCACGCTTACTTATCCCAGTTTATTCTGACACAGAAGCAGAAGTGGGCTGGCCTGGTGGGGGTCTTACCGGGGAGGGCGAGGAGCGACTCGAAGTCGCGACACTCGGCGATGCCGGCGCTGTTCTCGGCGCAGGCGTGCCACAGGTTCTCAAACTGCCTGTGGGAGATGATGACGCTGCCGGACACGGTGGAGATCTTCCAGTAGTCGTTGGCCAGCGAGGCTCCGGTGAGCATCCAGCCGATGATGGACATGATGAACCCGATCGCCTCCACGGCCGTCGACATGCTTGCAAAGTTCCAGAAAATCACCCAAAAACAAGTGTGTGCAGAGAAAGTCCAGCCACCGATGCAGCAAACCGCAGCAGAGCCCTGGAGGAGTCAGACAGGGAGGACTAACGGCGGACGAGGCGAGGCTGGAAGGCTGGCAGGGCGAAGGTGGAGGCTCTGGTCTCTGAGTCCTGATAATGTGATGTCTGTGGCTCCAACAGCAGGACTTTACACCCAGCAGGGGCCATAAACCAGGGGGCCACTCCCTGCAGCTCCCGACATGATGATGATGATGATGATGACAGAAAGTGCTCAGACACACCTCAGACACACTTCAGCGTCTCTGGGTGAAGCTGGTTTTCTGCTAACGTGATGGCATCTGTGATGGTTGCTAAGTAACGGGGCTCAGAAGGCTGAAGGCAAGCTTTGTTTTGGCTTAAAAAATCTTTACTTTTAAAGCTCGGCCAAGAAAAATCGACAACAACTTTTAATCTAAAGGTTGCAAATTGTTGGTTGGTTGGCAAAATCTTCCATAAAGCAGTAAAACTCTACGCTGATGATACTGTCATTTCTAGATAGATAAATAGATAGATAGATAGATAGATAGATAGATAGATAGATAGATAGATAGATAGATAGATAGATAGAT
>JBBBVT010046034.1:0-10944 GCA_037177035.1 Craterocephalus eyresii | reverse complement strand
CCCTCAGTGCCTCCAGTAATGGCACTGCTGGTAAAATTGTAAGTCGCTTTGGATAAAAGCGTCAGCTAAATGACAGTAATGTAAATGTAAATGATATGTTAAAACTTGGCATTGTATGGCATGGCACAGTACAGTATGATATGGAATCCTATGGTATGACCCTCCTGTTCTCTGCTGAAATTACATAATTTTTTTTTTTGAAATTCCAAATCTGCATCGTTCCTTTAAGCATAATTTCACACTTGATCATGTTTTTAATCTATTGTCCTTTCTTAATCTTAATCTTTTTTTTTTTCTTTCAGTTTTTATTTAAAGTGACACCGTGTAACTTTGAACCCAAATATGAGCCAAATGTGAGTAATAATGCATGATTTCTGGGGTCGATTTACAACATTTGAAGAGTGTTAGCACGCTGATGGGGCTGACCTCTTCAGAAACCAGACATTATAACTGTAGTGGCAGCGGATCCGGCTTTTATAGGATCACATGACCTGCACTGATCTACCTTTCCACCTCTTCTTGCAACTTTAATTCAAAACAAGAGCAGGAAATCCTGATGAGCTGCAGAACGCTGCAGGATTCATCTGTGTCTAAACGCGGCTAGTTGTAGTGAATCGACTACAGACCAAAGCTTACATGGTGAAGCTAATTGGCTACAGACCAAAGCTAACGTGACTCTAAACCTTTCTGTGCCAGTAATGCAGGTTTTCATGCAATAAATCATTTCCCATCATTCATGTAAATATCAAAGTAGTAAAAGAGCGATTATTAACGGCTGCTTTAGTTTTATGGTTTCATACGCTGGAATGTCCCATAAGCTACAGGCTAATGCTGACGTTTTCCATATCACCAAGGAGATAAATGGATCATACCCAGGCAGCACGCTCGGTCTTACCAACGTCGGTAATTGGAGGGGACTAGTGGTGCTTTTTTCAGCTTGCACACCAAATAAAACTTCATCGTTTGTACATCGGTAAACCATCCGGATGAAAATAAAAAACACGCATGCAAGCTATTGGAGGTAGGGGGATGGGCTCGGAGAAACCGTTTTACAAACCCCGCTTTTACTGATCTTTTTTTTCCCAATCCTGCCACCCACATCATCGGTTTTCAGTTTAACCGGTAAGTCAGGGGGATAAATAATAAAGACGGTGGTTGAAGTTGACATGAAGGCAATCAGTGAGGTGAAGAAGCGAGAGAGGCGAAATCGATGGTGGTCGTGCTGTTTGTCAATGCTAACCGCAATACTGCATTTCCTCTGACCCCTTCTTTGCATCCTCCCACAGGTGACAACAATCATTTATCCCCCCAGCACAGCTGGCCTCCGCCACACCCCCCTTTCCTGCAGTCATGGACAGTAATGTAATCCCAATGCAAATGAAGAAACAAAAAAATTAAAAAAAATAAAAACATTTTTATTGCTATTTCTCTTTGTGAGTTGTGAGACCAGATGTTTCATTTGTTCATTCTGTTTAAAGTACTATTATCAGGGCTTGACATTAACACCCACCAACCTGCCAAATGCGGGTGGACTTTGGTAACACAGCCACTCCAACGAGCCACTTTGGCGGGTTATACATTTTAATTGTAGTTTTATCAAATGGCATTTGAAATAATAAACAAATTGCAATGTGAAACTAAAACACTACTACTCCCATGAGCGCTGCCTGCACACTATGTTTGCTCATTGGTCCATTTGTGAGCCGCATCGCTCCGTTTCTCTCTGTGCAGCTGTTCCTCTCGGTATATCGCCCTCCCATAATCTAAAATAGTTTAACCCCACCCACCCGCCAGAATTTCCCGACTCAGGCTCAAGCCTCACCACAGAGACTTTCCTGAGTGACTGATAAGCAGCAGTGGTGAAAGTAATTAGATTAGATGTTCAAAAAAAGATTAGATGTTCAAATGCAATAAACTGTTGCAAACTATGAAATAAACTGTTAAATTTTCTAACCCTCTGTTTTTTCAATGGTGAAACATAGCAAGGGTAAAATTTTTATGTAATTCTTATAATATATTATATGTTATATTTTTAATATAACAGTAGGATCCTGCTAGAGCGGGAAAGCATTCAGACGCCTCGCTCCCTTTGTTTTCACATTGAAACAGCTGATTTTCAAGCTTGTGTGGGCGTTTCCAGACGAAAATCAGCTGTTTCTGTATTACATTAATGGGAGAATGAGTCGTCCGAATGCTTTCCTCAATCTAGTGGGATCGCACTGCACAGGTCATAATTTTGTTGAGCTAACGTTGGCGCATGATCGGCCATCAATCTGACCCCCACCGTCACCGATATCTTGCCAGTTAGCTACCGATCTCCATGAGAAATCCCATCGACGTAGATACGTCGAGCAGGCACACATTACCCCGACATCAGCAAGATGTAGTTGGTTGTCAGGGTATATAACTAGAAGCACTCAGTCACATCCGTCCAATAGTAGGACCCGATCCTTCAATGGAGAAATATCCTTTGAAAAATTCCTGAATCCAAATTACTTCACTATCAGCTGGTCAGAGTGGTCTGCAGCACGATTCCACAACAGGATGGAAACTGTTTCATTTTATGTGCCTTGTGGCCTGTGGGAAGGTAATGGTCCAGCTCCCCCTTGCGGCCAAATGTTACTATCCCTTTAATTTATTTTCAAAGTTTGTTGTTTTCTAATTTACATTTCTGCAATGTAAAACACTTTGAATTGTCCTGATTATGAATGTGCTCTTTAAATAAAATAGCTTTTGTCCACCATCCCCACACTTTCTCCATCCGTTTCCTGATTAACTGCCTCCCAGATCAATCAAACTCCACTTTCTCCCTGCCCAGCATAAAAAAACCCAGGGAAGCTGTGTTCTGGTGATTGTTTGGAGACAGCCTGTCCTTGTTATAAAGCCTTTGCTGAACTTTGGAAAGTTCTTTCTAAATTTTTGTGTCTGACCTTGCTTTGCTGAGGTCTAGTGTTTAGCATTTTAGGCTTTTGGCTTTTGATTGTTAAGGGGGACAAGGCTTTTAACATTTCTGGTTCTGTGGTGTATTATTTCAGTCCTGGCTGCTGCTTCCTATGTTTTTGCTTTGGTAGTGACTGCAGTCGGGTTTTGTTTATTTGTGTTCTCCTTTTGTTACTTAATCTGGCTTTTCCTTCACCTTTTTAATCTGTTTTTTGTTTTTTCTCTGACTTGAGCTGGCCACCCATCCCATTTTGCATATTTGTTTTTGTGTATTGATCACGGGTCAATAACATTCCATAAACTCCTCATACAATATGGACACATTGCTTAAAGCTGCAGTCTACAACTCTGAGAGGAGAGCGAACTTTTGAACTTTTGAACAGACACAAGTCTCACGTTACTTCCCCTCCCTTCCTGATGCGCTCAAGTCCTGCCTCCAACTCCGGCGCATGCGCGGCAGCCGTGACCGCAATGTGAAATGAACAGTATACACAGCATAACACAACATGGCCAACTCGGCATCGGTTCTATTAATCCGCTCAGATCACGTAGCTCACACTCATCTGGCTCTGATTGGTTGTTCTTACCGGGCGCGGTGGATTCCTGCAAATCTCTGTAGAGGCAGTAGGAGGGACTACTGGAGCCGGTTTTTATTCACAGATCACTGGTCTCATGTACTACTGTCTGCACACAGTGTCAGTTTTATAAAATATGACAAAAAGTTACTTTTACAATAGTTGTAGACTGCAGCTTTAAAGGGACTTTACCCAATTTCACGACCGGCTAGCTTAGTTAGCGATAGCGGCTAGTTTTTTTTTCTTTTGTGTGACGCTTTTTCTCAGCTAAGGGGTTTAACTTTCGTAATTTAATACCAGATCACTATGGGAACGCTATTACTGGCTGATCGGAGTTTGGACGTTCCGAAAATTAACCTGGCAGAGAAAGAGTGTCACGCCAAAACTAGCCGGACGTGTAATCGGGTATAGTCCCTTTAATGTTGCATCCCCTTTCTGTAGCTGAGCCAGGGCCATAACATATGCTACAGTATATATGGTACTGCAATACATGGTATGACATGGCATGAAATGATGTCTTATAGTATGGTATGGAATTGCATGGTGTGATGTATAATAGTTTACTTGGTAATTCTAAACCAGATACAACCATTTTTCCTTCAAATGGAAATCAGTCCACATTATAAGACTTTTAACATTTGATGAATTCTTTAGTCCTGCTTGTCATCATGCCATTTTCTGTTTGCCACTGTGTTATCAAACGATATTTTGTAGGAATTTATGGTACACCTACATAGCCACTGGTAATGGTTAATAATGTATCCCTGTAATTTTATCTTATTTTGTTGCATTCTAAATCCTATTCAGAGAGCAGGAATGTAAGTCTAAAGCTATTCTATGTTCAGCCTGCTTCTAATGCAAGACATCGACTCTCCCTGCTACCTTCTTAACTTACTGCCAAAATCCTTGATGGGATCTAAAGAGTAACATAAACCAAAGCTTTGAGATCCTTATAGGCTCAGTTGCACCAATATAGCTTCAAATGGCAGATGAAACTTGAGATTTTTTTTATGAGGTGTCTTATTAAATCCATTTGGGATTTAAATGAATTTAAGGCACTATGAAGGAAACAATTACAGCTCCTTCTACCTCTGGATGCAACGCTGCTCTTTTTTATGCAGAATATTAACCAAACCTTGATGCACCCTGTTCCCGAAGCATCCTCCTTTCTTATGCAACAATTACATCTCAGACAGCCCATCTCTCTCTAGTGGGACAGTAATTAGATCTAGGCATGGTAGGACAAACAGAATATACATTTTTCTCCTAGACAACTTACAGAATTATATCTACCTCCCATATTTGTGCCTCTCCTAGCTGAATCTGCCTGCCCTCATTTGACTGTCCTTTGACCCCCCTATAGAGGGCTGAAACTGAGAACAAACCTTCCCCACAGGGATTACCCATCACAACCATCCCTGAATCCCTCAGATCTGTCTCATTCTCCCTGGAAGTGAAACTGGCCGTCCAGCTTCTCTCCTTCATCAAACATAAAATGATACAACGAGACCTTTTAGTGGAAAGTTTGCTAGTGTCATCTAAATCCCTCCTCCCAGCTCCTCTCCGCTTCTACAGCACAGTAAAGGCCTCCCTTTTTCTCACCTCCCAGGTCTCACAGCGCCCCCAGCAGGCATCAGTGGTGATGGGCAGGCCACCGCATCCGGGCTTCTTGGCCAGGAAAGTGAACTCCCGGACGGCACAACCAATGAAACGCCGCAGGTTGACTGCTGACACGTGATGAAGAGAATCCGGCTGCAGAGACATCCAGAGCAGGAAGCAGCTGAGCATCAATCCAGACCTCCTGTGGGATGAGAGGCTCAGTTAGAAGAGTGGTGGAGACGAAGAAGATGAGGCAGTTTCAGAAAAGGCAATACTGTTTACTGTTCCGTTTTCTGTTCAGTTATAATGTTAAATGCTAAAGATATGGATTGATAAGTGGATGTACTCACAATTCTAATTAGCTGTTCATCAAATGAGAAATACCCTGTCTTATAAACAGGGACACGTCATTACTTTGCCATAATACTATTATCACAATGGCATTGAACTAGCTGAACCAGGGAGTAAACATCATTATGGAAATTAACATTACCAACTGAGGAGCTTCGACTTGATGGCTTCATTCAAAATTACGTAAATATATATTTGACGTGAACCAGTCATGCTTAAAAGGTGGGCAGCTGCTCTCTCATCCTGCAAGTGTGTAGAGCTGTTGGTTAAAGGTGATTATTTGTAGCATCACAATTGTTTTTGTAATGCTTAAAACAAAGTTTAGCTTTTATCTTTTCTGTTGATTCAATTACCAAAACACTCAGAGAGCCATATTTTGTTTCAGTAAGATTAGTCATGAAAGTAAAGTGTATGTAGAAGAACCTAATTTGACTTGCTCATCCTAACTCCACCTGTCTGTCACGCCTGTCTAAACACAAAGAACCCATCTAATGAAGGGAATGAGGCAGGCAGAGGCTGGAAAGCGAAGGGCATTCCTCCTCTACTGTAGTAAAAAAGACTTGCTTGCTTCATTTTATTTAAAGCTGGACACTGTACCTCCAGAGACTTTGCAACTCTATTAACAAGTTGCACTTTACGTGTGCAACGTAAAGTAATTGTTAATAGAGTCTGTTGTTAAGATTAACAGTGTATCATGAAAATGGGTGCAAACTGGAATTGATTGTGACTGGTCCTCTTTACGGTTCCAAGACAAACTGCTGCTCAATCCAATTTCCCTCTTGAACATTGTGGGAAAAAAATGGAAAAATAGACAATTAGATCCAGAAAGGGGCTGAAAATGAGTGTCCTTCCTTTCTACATTATTTAGATTTTCATCCAGTCGTTACTCTTCTGTGTAAACTCTGATATTAAACATATTTTTCCATCCTGAATGTGGTTTGGATGTGTGTGATCTGCAGCATAGCTGGAAGGATCTTGGATTGGTCTTCGGCTGGAGCCTTTCTGCTCATGCGTGTGTGTTTTTTCTGGGGGCTCCAGCTTCTTCCACTGTCCCAAAAACACGCATGCTAGATTAATTTGTTTTTCCTATCTGCTGATAGGCTCCATTGACCCTGCATTGGAATTAGCACATGTAGCTGATGGATGGTTTGGATCCTGTGATGCTGGCACTTTTTAACACGCAGCTGCAGCTGATTGAGATTTCAAAACCAGCAGTAATGTCTAAAAGTAAAATCCTGAATCCAGGCGAGTTAGGGAGGGCATCTCATATGTGAGGCAGGAGCAAAATGGAGAGACAGGAGGATGCGTTTTAAGCTTAGCTTCTCTTGATGATGATGGGAATGCAGTATAGTTTATTTTACTGACATGGCTGCAGGAGTACATTTCCTCTGATGCACAAATGT
This sequence comes from Craterocephalus eyresii, assembly GCA_037177035.1. NCBI lineage: Eukaryota > Metazoa > Chordata > Actinopteri > Atheriniformes > Atherinidae > Craterocephalus > Craterocephalus eyresii. The sequence continues at coordinate 4,076 of JBBBVT010046034.1, read as the reverse complement.
TTAAAAAAGCTATTTATCACACAACATTTTCTTCTACAGTCATGTGAAGTGATTCTTTAATTCTATTAATTTTATTTGCGATTCTATAAAAAACAAATAAAATTTCTGCATATATTCAATATATTTCTATATTGAGTAGAAATATAATTGCAACAATTTTCTGTCCTGTTTATCACTTAAACTAACTTTGTAATTGAAATGTATTTGTATGAATAACATTTTACAATATATCTATTTACTCCTCAGTGACTTGCAGTGTATTGGATGACTCATGTACAATGACGCGGTTAAGTCTCCACGGTAGAGGACTAAATTATTATCAAACTAAATTTATTTGCAAAATTCAGAGTGTCAGATGGAGTGAGATAGGGCAGCATGTTGTCTCCCTAACATGTATGTGTATGATTAAACCACTGGAATGGGCCGTAGGCTTGGCAACAGTGTCATCAACCACCTAATCTGTGCTGATGATTTGTGATTTTTGGGGGGCCTTATGGTGCTGATCTAGAAGAGTTGTTGCAGGTGTGCTCTCAGTAGAACAGACTTTGATATTAGATATAACTCCAAGAAGAGTTTCATGGCTGTACGTAGCAGAGAGGACTGAAAGCAGACGTTCCTGAATTTCTTTTGTCTGGTTTGAGATTGAATGCCAGAGAGGAGTGTGAATATTTGGGGCATTATGTAACTGCAGAGCTGTCTGATGATAAAGACTTTTACAGACATTTTATGCTGTCTGGTCAGGTCAACATGCTAATGCAAACTGTAAAGATTTTACTTTTTAAGGCCTATTGCACTCTGCCCATCTGTGGAGGCACTACAAAAAGAGCAGCATGCAAAGACTCATTGTATGATGGCATGTGGATGATTCTTAGCGACCCACTGTGGAGAAGAAGTGTAAGACAAAGGTTTGTCCTGCGGTACAGGAGTATGTGCAGGCTGACAGACTCTGACATGATCACTGCATTGACCAATCCCGGACAGAGCTCAGTGCAATACTTTTCTGCTTTATGGATCCATTGGTGTGTGAACCTGTATAGAAAATCACTTTAATTGTTGTGTGTGTGTGTGTGTGTGTACATGTTGTGTCTGAAATAAAGTATTGAATGAATAAATGACAGGGAAAGAGTAGATAGACTAAAAGGGGAGGGACAGAAGTGTTTTTTCAGATTGCAGGGGGTAATCCTGGACAAGTTTCTGAGATGAAGAACGTCAGCATCCTGTTGAACTGTCCCCTGCTGACATCTGATCAGCTCAGTTGGTACAAACAAAGAAGAGGGTACATTGAGGGTACATGATGAAACCTCAACATACAACCTGCAACATATCTAAACTACCCTCATAGGGAAGTTTTCAATACAAGACCTCTATACCCATCATCAGCAGAGTAAAAAGTGGATACTAATGTGTCACATTAAGATTCTGTGTATTCAGGTCCAATTTTAAAGTTAACTTCAACAGTATTTTTGTTTAAACAATAAAAGAAAAGTTCCCTAAAGGAACAAAGCCTTAATTTATGAATATGTTTGCGAATTTGGTAACTTGGCCAGGAAGCAAACAAAACAATGAACTAAAATAACCCCAAATTATGTTTTTTCTCCATAATTTCTCCAGTCCATATAAAAACATTCTTAGGCTTCATAACTATAGAGCCCAATGGATTAATAAATAAAGGAGAAAAAAGCAAAAATTAATCATTTCTAGGTTGAAAGAATTAAAATGTGTAATGTGAATCTCTAGATGTGTAATTCCATCTGGAACATGCCGTGACGTCACACACCGTCTCTGCGTTCATATCCAGCCTCTTGTTTACAATGGTGGTCTCCTTCTGCGTGCACGCTCATGCACGTGAAGCTCCGCTTCTTTCATGAACTGAGCGAAGGCCCTCCCTCTCTTCACATACAGCCAGCCGCACCGCGTTGAAGGGAATATGAATATGAGCGGGAACACATTTCACCACCCAAAGAGCCTCATGAAACGGCAAACAAACCGGGTAAAGCAAAGGAAAGAACGAGGATAAACAAGACGAGCACTGAGAGAACGAGAGACGTTACGATTCGCTCGGAGCTCGCTTTCCTTAAGAACCGGTAGGAACCATTATTATTTAGATCTAGTGTTACTGCAATGAAAGCTCCTTCAGACTTGCTCTGGAAAACAATAAAGTTGTTGCTCTTGTCCTTTATACTGCTTGCATTCAGATATAGTTCTGCTCTTTTACCTCGGAGCGTGGCGGACAGCGAGGATAGGTAGAAGAAACTGTCAATCACGACACGTTTGGTTTGGTCTCAATCCCTGATACTCTGATAATATTGCTTTTTGCCCGTTTAAATAGATAAATACAACTTTTTGAAATAAATAAAAATTCAATAAATAACAGGGAAATTTAGATTATGGGAAAATTAATTATGACATATTTCAACATAAATAAATAAAGAGAGAAATAAAGCAATTCATTAATAAAAAAAGTAATTGAATAATAAAACTTGAAAATGCTGATAAGAAGGCATTATTTTAAATGTATAATCTTGTGAAATAACGATTTAAAAATGAAAAATTTATATAAAAGAATAATTTCACAATAATACAGCACTATTTCAAAATGTCATGGTTATATTCAAAATTTGCCTGTTATTTATTAAAATTATTTATTTCAAAATGTTGCATTTATTTATTGAAGAATCTTTTGGGCTTCTGTACATCTCAAGCCCAAAGCACTCAACAAAGAACTCTGCAGAGCTTATTCAGTGTAAACACTTTTCTGGATGTTATGTGTTAAATGATTAAGTCAGTAAAAACACACTTTTCTACTACACTATACATTTTATTATTTTCTGCATCACTTACCCATGTTGCTTTTTTCTTGGAAGGGTCATGTCAGCTGTGACTCTCGTCCGCTGTTTGCAATAAACGTTGAAGTTTGCTGTCTAATGAGCTGCCGCTGTTAATCTTTAATTCTCAGATGTTAAAGTGTTTGCTGCAAAGCTAGTCTTTTGCAGTATTGTTTGCTAACATGAATCACAGCTCTTGTCACAGTGCGTTCCTCAGTCCTGAGCTATCTGCTAATGGATCTGACGGTGCAAGCCAGGGCTTTTTATCAACTCATGTCATGGCAATCACCGGCTGAAGTCCTCACCTCACTCTCCCTCCTCTCCCATCTCTCTGAATCCCCGGAGGGCCTTCATACCTGTCACTGCCCATCCAGGTTAGTCACCGGCTTGTTCCCACTCCATTACCTTAATTAAGGAAAGAGTCTGCCCTTTTGTTGGTAGTCATTCACACGGAAGACGGGGAACAACACACTCAAACACAGTTCCTACCTGTGTCTACTCTCACTCATGCAAGCTCAATTAGCTGGCTCCAGAAACGTAGCAGGCTCCTGTTCCCACATGCAAGCTGCAAACATATCACCCACATTTTTTCTATTCATATTATCATCTTTTACTTTTTCTTGTCACAAAGAACATTCAGAGCACATATTCCCACAGAAATTATAAGCTAGCTGTAACTGAGGCTGTGCTGACTTTATCACATGTACATAGGCTCATAAGGAAATGCCAAATGTCTGCTGGCCGTGTTTGCATCACTGCAGCAAACTGCTCAAGTAGTTCAGGAAATTAATCTTTACAAGTAAATTTGAGACCAAGCAATTAAAAAAAAAAAGATGAAGGGAAAAAATATGTGAAAGATGAGTCAGGGACAGGCTCACCCTCATGCCCTGCTTTCTTAGGAACAAAGACTCGCCCTCACTGAGCTGAGCTGCATGGAATAAGTGGATTGATGTAATTGGATAATTCTGGTTATTACAATGAGGTTGATTGTAATCCATTACAACAGGGGTAAGCCTGGATTTCCGGCTCGTGTGTTAAGCTGTCGTTGTTCATCAGAGATTCTTTTTTCCTTTTCCATTTCCTAGATGAAGCTTCTTTTTGGTTAAATCCATCTTTACTAACAGCGAAGTACGAAGTCTGGTTCAGTTAATTATACCTCACTTACAGACTGGTTGATGATAGAAAGGGAACAGGAAGTCCAATCAGCACTGGTTCCAACAAAGGATCTCATCTCTGAACACACAACACGTC
>JBBBVT010045690.1:0-10956 GCA_037177035.1 Craterocephalus eyresii | reverse complement strand
CAATGGTGAAAAAACATTTTTAAAGTTTCTGAATCCAAAAAACTTTGGCTTCAGCTAGTCAAAGTGGTCTACAAGCACAATTCCAAAACAGGAAGGTAACTGTTTGAGTGGTGTGGCTTGTGGGAAGTTACAGGTTCAGCACCACCTAGTGGCCAAAGGTTACACAGTATCATTTTAAATGTAATTCAAATTGGATATAGTGCTTTGATTGTTTAAGTAATGAGAATAAATACAAAGAAGAATATAGAAATATCTTTATCTGTTTCATGTATTATTCTATATGTTACCTCATTCATTTTCTTATTCTATTCCAGATTCATTCTTTATCACTGCTTTTATTCCACAAGTAAATACTTAAAATATAAATAAAATAAATAATATAATAAAAAATGAAATAAAATTACGTAAAATGGCGTAAAATAAATAGAAATAAATCATCAGAGTGGAGTATAGCCTATCTATATGTATATTGGGAAGAGCAGGTAATTCTTGACATCAGTCTCATTCTGGGTAATCCAATGGTCCTATATGGTCATAGCCGTAATAGGACCAACTTAAGTATGGCCCATTCCATTATCCCAGCCATACAGTGGACACAAACTGAGCCTTCAAATCCTTGCCTGTGGCTCAGTGTTGTTGTGGGTCTTGGGTATCATTCAGCAGGAGTCCACCAGAGGTCCTCCTGGAGCGCAGTCTGCAGGAGGGCGAATCTCCAGCAGACATGCATCTGCATACCTGCATTGCATGTGAGTCATCGGAGAAGGAAATAGGGAATCATCTGCAAGTTTTTCACTGCCTGACTGTTAACCCTCTGAGTTTACTTCTAAAACTCATGTGAGCCTTTGGCCATTCCTTGTAACTCACCTCTGTTTCCTTCTTTGAGGATAAGCTTGACGACTCCTGGGAAAAGCTTCCACTTAGACTTCCCAGTTTGCAACCATCTTCATCCTTTCAGTGAGAACTCTGGATTTTCTTCACCTCTCTGCTGGATCCGGACTCCTCCTTCCCCAACAACTGCTCACACCTGTCTGCCCTCTAGCTGCTCACTGCTTTTCATCTCAGGAAGTGCAGAGATTATCTATGTCTCTAACTACTACTACTGTAACTACTGTAACTACTAAAAGCACAAGAGGAGAAGCTTTGCCAGCTTAAAGGAACAAGGAAAGCTAAATTAGGCTGCTGTCTTACCAAGAAAATGAAGGAGATTGAAGTCCTTAGAGGACTATGTTAATGCTCACGAGGTGGCTGCATTCTAATTTTGCAAACATATCCACATAGTTTTACAAAATAAATTATAGCATTAAAGATCTTCTAAGTGAGGAGTGGTATAAAGCAAATACCATTTAACTGTAAACTTTTGTGGAGATAGTTGAAAGTTGGCTGACTGAGGTTTCTCAGAGGTCAGAAGAGAGAAAAGCAGTAGATGCTTAGAATGAACCAAAGGACAGAGCCTCAATGGTGTCATCTAAGCATGAAAAAACAAAGAGTGACAATAAATCAGCTTCTGATGTGTCTTCAAGTGTGTCTTCCACTGTATCTTCTGCTAGGAATATATTAGCAAGGCCAAGGCCAAAGTCACACCATTGAAACCAGTAACCATACCTCGACTTGAGCTCACACACCTGTTGTAATGGTAGTGAGAGAGGAACTGGATCTCAATCTGGAGGAGTCTGTCTTTTGGATCTACAGCACTTTGGCCCTTCAGTACATTGGAAGTGAGAGTGCAAGGTTCAATACATTTGTTGCCAACTGTGTTTGCTGCAATAAAGGACAAGTCAAAGGTGTCTCAGTGGAGATTTGTCAACTTCACTGCCAATTCAGCAGACTTTGATTCACCAGGACTGACTATAAATGGCTTTCTGAAAGCAGAAACCTGGATTAAGGGTCCAGACTTCCTGACAAAACCAGAGTCTGTGCGGCCAAATATTACACCCAGCATACAGTTGATATCAAAGAAAACTAAACTTCTAAACTCATTCACCATTATTCAAGTTGGTTTCGGATGAAGCACAGTTTTGCATGGTTCCTCAAGCTGAAAACATGTTGAAGCATATTGCCTAAAACATAAAAACCTAAAAATATCTCTTGAAGCAAAAAGCCTTAATAAAGACTCTCAAAAGAAGGAACTTAAGGAACAAATGAAAGTCTTCAAGGCCTCCCTTCAGAGTCAGTTCATCTCTCTGAGTGACATTGCTGATGCAGAGTTGGAGAATGTCCGTTTCAGTCAAGCAGAAAAATTCCACAAAGAAATTACCATGCTTCAAGAAGGAAAGATGACACCAAAGGGTAGCCCTCTTTATCAATAGTCACCTGTCATTCAAAACAGCATACCAAGAGGTGGTGGCAGGTTTATTAAGTCTGCAATGCGAGAAGAACTAAAACATCCTGCAGTCTTGAACAAAGATGTGCATACGACATCAGTACTGGATATTAAGAGCTCATTCAGCTGTCCGTACAGTTCTGTCAAGATGCTGTAAATGGCAGCATGGAAAACTAAGTGGTCAAGTCATAGGAGATTTATTAAGCGAAAGACTTGTACCAGATGAGCCACCATTCACCAACGTTGGCATGAATTACTTTGGTCCTTTTGAGATTAAGACAGCTTAGACTATAATAAAGAGGTACAGTGTAGTTTTCACCTGCTTGACAATGAAAGCCATTCACATTGAACTGGCAAGTTCTTTGGACACAAGTTCATGTGTTCATGCGTTACGTAGGTTGCTCGCAGAGGCAGAGTCAAACTGATGTGTTCTGAAAACAAAACAAACCTGGTTGGTGCAGAACGTGAGTTGTGGCACAGGTGATTTGTAGAAATCTTTCACCCATCACTTTAGTGACAATAGTAAAGGCTGGTCTCCCACTGTGAGTCATGACTTTTTATTTTATGTTACTGGGCCTCTTAATGTTAACGGTTTTCACCAAAGAACTTATGACATATTGACCCTCACATTGTATTTTCTTTTGTCTACACAATGTGGCAGCAGATAGTCAACTCAGTAAATGTTACAGGGTACTTTAGTCAATTTATTTTATAATACATTTTTATTTGTTATCGTTAGATTTTGATGATTCATTATTTTCAAATTTCACACACTAACATACATCTAGATGTGTGCAGCATGAAAAACAAATTATTTTTTCCTTTTGTAGATAAATTGTTGATCTTATCTTAAAGTTTGCCAGTTCATTCTGACATTCAGAACCTTGCTGATATATCATCAGGCAGTTTTCAAGATTTGATTAATTACAATTTAGACGGAGGGAGAATTTTAAGCACATATTGCCCAAATACATCACAATAAATTACAGGAAACTGTTTCTATGACCAACACTTATAACTAAGAACTAAATCATATTTATGTCAAAGGTATCCTCGTGAGCAAAAAACATCAAAACAAACTTGAAAGGGTCATTCATGCAGCTGAAAAACAGTCTGTGAAACTGCAACATTTTGTAATGTTTGCCCAACATTCCTCTGTGATTGATGTTCTGAGATCACTGAGAGATAAAGAAAAATACAAAAAGAAAATAATATTAGAATGACATGTGGGAAGCTTTCTCTGTGTATCGTATGACAAACATTAAGAAATATTCCTGCATCCAACATCTATGTTACTGGAATGCTGCAGAAAGCAAAGGTCTTTGCTGGGACCATGTCGGATACTTCACATGCGTTTGTACACATGGATGACGTTGTAACAGGATGGACAGGAGTGCTCCACATCAAGGCAAGACTCCACACAAAAAGGAATCAAACAGAAGGGCCAGCACCTGAGTGGGACATTGAAGACACAATCTCACTGTAATGTCTCTCATAATGTAACCTTTAAATCTGCATAAATTCCTGCCTTTTTAGATGACAAAGAAAAACCACAAACAGAGCAGCTGTGAATGATTCTTCCCATGATTTACATTCACAGTATAATAATATATTTATTATTGTCAAATTGATTTGGAATTTCATGAAACAATGAATGACTAAAAAACTGCTTTACAGCTAAGAGTTATTCAGTTATTGCATTTTCATCTAACAAGCTGACAAAATTTCCAGAGGATGAGCCCAGTGGTTGTGGTGTAGTGGAGTTTTTTGTCGTTGAAATGAAGTCATAGTACTAAACTTGTTTCTTCTCTATTCTGATGCTTTAAGATGACATAAGTTGTGAATTGGCGCAAGAGAAATAAACCGAATAAACTGAACTGAGCTGAATATGATGACCCCCAAACATTGAGGGGGATGACATTGCTGAAACCTATACATAAACCATAAACCAAAGAGTGAATCTCTTTTGTCAAACAGTGAAAAAACAACCTGAGCTACAAATACAATCAGATTTTCTGTTAAAGTTTCTACTCACCCTATAAGTAAGAGCACGAGAAAGATCACCCAAGTCAGCATACCGATTTTGTGACCAACTCTAGTCACAACAGGGGTTTGGCAGTGGGGACACCGCATATGTCCAGAAACATCCCTCGGTGGCTGCTGTGCCGTGACCACCTGGCACACTGCAAAACACAAACCTCCACTGATAAATACTGCATAGGCCTCCACACCAACAAATAAAATAAACCCCAAACCCTGTTATATTTCCTGGAATTTTGAAGTAGACACTCACCTGTGTGCACCACCTGAGGCTGCTGTGTGGTGTACTGGATAACCTGTGGTTGAACTAATAGCAAGAAGAAGATGTTAAATTCAAGAAAACAAGCAAATCAAAGGCTTCAGTGAAATTTATTAAAATAATTCAGGAAAGGAAACCAATATCACAGTCAAGGTAGTGATTATGCAAACTCTGATAAAAGTCTAGTTTCTTACCTGGCACAGCAAAAACCTTGGAAACTGGCTGCACCACGGGCTGGATAAAATACTGGGGAGCAGGCTGGGCCACTGGTTGGTGATAAGACTGGGGAGCAGGCTGGGGATAAGACTGGGGGGCAGGCTGGGCCACTGGTTGGGGATAAGACTGGGGAGCAGGCTGGGCCACTGGTTGGGGATAAGACTGGGGAGCAGGCTCGGCCACTGGTTGGGGAGCAAGCTGGGCACTCATATTGTGGTTCAGAGGGGGACCGGGATATGGTGGTGGTAGGATTTCTACTGGATATTCTGGAGGAGGTTCCATACCTTTTTTCATTTTATCTGTCAAAAGGATCAGACAAAAGTGAATACACACTTTTACAAAAACACTATACACAACAACTTATAAGTTGCAGCACAAGGTGGGCCCTTTAGTAGCCTTCAGAACAGCTTTAATTCTTAGTGACATATATTCAACTAGACGTTATGTACTCCATAATGACATAGTAGCATGACACAGTTGCTGCACATCCATGATTAAATCTCTGTTATAACAGGGATCCTCAGTCCGTGTCCTCGATGGTCATAACACACCTGACTCAAGCCAGTGGGTTAATTGCAGACAAGTCTGATGCAGTGTTTTAATTTAAAAAGGAAAAAAGTGCAGATAAAAGTGATGTATACAGAGGTAGTCCCCCTCTCCTCCCATGAACGATTCAGAAGATAACAAAGTTTTAATCTACAAATGCAGATCTATAGATAAATAATCTGCAGTCATGTGCAATTACTTTATATTTCAAAAAGAAATGTCAAGTACTTCCGGGCTTAAAGGTGCATTGCGCAAGTTGAAATGCTAAATAATATTATTTTCTTTCCCTAATATCCTGATGAGTGGGATGAGCTGACCTCTGTACACCTAAGTTGTCTCTATAGCCCTGTTTCAGCTGCTCAGTGTAAGGGATTCAAGCTCGAATCCTCGCGGCTGCACGTGCAAACTGGTTAACCTGCCACCGCCAGCATTGCATTGTTTACTATTCTGCCATTAGAACATCATGGAGACAACACTGACTGCTACATTTTCAGTGTGTAAGATCTTTTTTTTTCCTTTCAAGTTTCTGCACTTTATTCAACAGTTGTGAAATACAAAACAAACAACAAAACACGAGCAAATACACAAATATGCAAGCAAACAAAAAAAAAACTGTTCAAAACAACATGTGCAAGGAAGACAAAAAAACAACCTTTGTGCTTATCAGGTATCATCATATCCCAGCCTCCTAAACACTAACACATCTTAAAGTAGCATTCAAGAAAATAAAAGCTCATGGCCTTTATTAGCATTTACCTTACGCTATTTTAAAATATTCTCTTATCAACTAACACAGAGCTAGACTAGATCATTTTTGCACATATTTCTATTTGGCATCTATTACTCAAGGGGGAACAATTACAAAGTTTTGGGCCTGTGCTTTGTTCTTTAAGGCACATCGGGCTTGCAAGAGCCAGAGTCTGCCTCATCATACTCACCTGTGGGATCATCCACACCTGCTGCTTGTTGGCTCATCAGCTTTCCATTTCACTGGTCTGCTCTCTCCACTCTTTGCCAGTCCTTCACATTTACCAACCTGAAATCTCTGGCCTCTAGTCGCCCTCTTCTCCCAAGCGTACCAGTGTCCATCTAAGAATAAGTATCATCATGTTTCCTTCTGTAGACTCTGCTGTGGATTTCCAATGCTGCTCTTTTGGCGGTAATCTTTTGTTTGTTTCTTTTCAGCCCTTTTTTGGCTTGAGCTTTGGGCAATAAATTTCCTGGTTTTCTTCCGCAATTTGAGTTTCTCTCAACTCCAGGGCGGAGTTGAGAGAGTTTCTCCGCCAGCAAAGTGCTCGCCTCCACCAGCACTAGCAAGCTCTATATGCCCTGCAGGCAAGGAATCAGCGGCTTCAGACCAGGGTGAACGAACTCTCCTCACATTTGTCGGTCTTGTCTGCAGCGCCCCAGCTCTTCCCCAAATCTTGGATGCCCCACCCCAAAACCTTTAATGGCACCCTTGGTACATGTCAGGAGTTTTTGTTGTATTGCTCCAACCTCTTCTCATTACAACCACAGACACCACAGTTGAGCTCTAGCTTGGGCCGAGGCGCAGGGCTCCCAAAGTACCTGGAGCACTCGCAGTGTGCCCACTGTAGGTCTGCTGTGCTCCAGTGGGCGCACTCCTCACACTGGTCCTGCCACTCTGGCCTCAACCTGACTCTCCATCTCCTCCGTCGATTCTTCTGGTGGCCATTGATAGAGGAAGACACCCAGCAGTTTGTGGCGGCCTGCTCAGTTTGTGTGAAAGGCCTCACATCGCCCCCCAAGCTGGACTCCTAAGACTTCTGTCCATTCCTTCCAGACCCTGGTCCCACATAGCAATGGACTTCATCTCTGGACTCCCCCCGCTCTCACTGTAACACCATCATCGTAACCATAGAAGACTGGATTTCTAAGGCTGTACATTTTGTTGCTCTCCCCAAACTCTCCTCTGCCACAGAAACAGCTCCTTGACCCCCTTTTTTTCTGTCTCCATGGCATGCCTCTGGACTTTGTTTCGGACCGTTGCCCACAGTTCACCTCTGGGGTCTGGAGGGTCTTCTGCAAGGCACTGGGGTCCTCTGTGAGCCTTTCCGCGGGCTATTATCCCAAAACCAACGGGCAAACTGAACAAGCCATCCAGCATCTAGAGTTCACTCTTTGATGTGTCGCCACCAGTGATCCCTCCTCCTGGTCCGAACATTTCTCCTGGATTGAGTGGGCCCACAACACGCACACCTGTGCAGCCACCGGGCTCTCCCCCTTTGAGGCCTCCCTTGGATACCTGCCTCCACTGTTTCCAGCCCAGGAGGAGGAGATTGCGGTTCCATCAGTCCAGCACCACCTCCGCCATTGCCGCTGGATCTGGCGGCGGACCCGGCAGGCTCTGCTCCGGACCACCGAGCGGAACTGCCAGTCTGCCAACCGTCGTCGGCTCCGGGCGCCCCAGTACCAGGTTGGACAATCTGTCTGGCTCACCACCCAGAACCTTCCACTCCAATCCACGTCCAAGAAGTTGGCATCCCGGTACATCGGGCCTTATACCATCTTGGATGTGGTCAACCCCGTTGCTCTGAAGCTGGTGCTTCCACCGATTATGGGAGTCCACCCAGTCTTCTATGTTTTCCAGCCCAAGCCATACACCGGGTACCCCCTGCAACCTCCAGCCCCAGCTCCGCCCCCTCCTCAGATGGAGTGCCGGCTTACAAAGTCAACCACATTCTCGATGTCCGCCGGCGGGGTTTTTAATACCTCGTCGACTGGGAAGGTTACGAGCCAGAAGAGTGCAGCTGGGTTCCAGCCTCTGTCATCCTGGACTCTGGCCTGGTGAGACAATTTGACACAGAACATCCGGACAAACTCGCTCCAAGGGTGTTTTTTGACTGCCACGGGGCAGTGTTTGATGGGGGGGCACTGTCAGATAGTGGCTGGCTGGAGTTGGGTTTGGGGTTGTGTTTTGTTCTTGGCTGAGAGCCAGAGTCTGCCACATCATACTGACCTTTGGGATCATCCACACCTGCTGCTTGTTGGCTCATCAGTTTCCTATTTCACCTGTCTGCTCTCTCCACTCTTCGCCAGTCCTTCACAGTTACCAACCTGGATTCTCTGGCCTCAGCCTAGACTCCTGGCTCCCTGGCGTGCCAGTGTCTGTCTAAGTATCATCTTGTTTCCCTCTGTAGACTCTGCTGTGGACATCCAGCCCTGTTCTTTTGGTGGTCACCTTTTGTTTGTTTCTTTTCAGCCATTTTTTGCCTTGAGCTTTAGACATTAATTCTCTGGTTTTCTGCCGCAATTTGAGTCCTCATTTTTCTGCACCCCAGCGCAGTTTAATACAAAGAAGCATCATATCATGTTAAAGTCAGGAAACAGCTGGTAATGATTCATTTCAGACATGGATAGATCAACAGATACACAGCAAGTCATTCTGGTATGGATGCTGGTCCGAAAGAGGACACGTGCATTCAGGAAAAATACAGTTGTTAGAGAAAGACGCATGATGCGTACAAGGCAGCCATGTCCAAAATATTAGATAACACAGCAAAGATATTATAATCTCACATTGTTTGACCTGGATCATATTGATAGTCTGGATCTGCTAATCCAGGCAGGCTCTATAGGGGTAATAGGTGGGTAACTAAATTGAATTGAATTCAACTGACCTCCATACACTTGAACTAAATTGAAGTGAACTGAATTGAAAGTGCAATGAGACACTTTCAAGTAAAAACCTGCTTATCTGGTTGGAACCTCATAGCTTCACCGCTTCCTTAAGCAACATAACTTAGTGCATGCAAGCAAACAGGTTTGGTGGCATTGAACTTTTATTTGCTAAATAAAACAATATTTGTGTATGTTTTGTAAGTGAAAAGCCATTAAATGTCTGACTCTGAGGACTTTAAATTCATTTCCAATGACAATAAAAAGCAAATTAACTGAGGTTAGTTACAACTTCGTGAATGACTTCTTCTGAAAAAGAAAATATGCCTCAAAATGTGTATGTTTGATAATGCAATTAGTAAAATGTGGATTCTATTCTGTTTAATTAGATTTTTATGGGAAACTTTCCAGAAGAAGTTGACAGATTTTTGGGGTTCTTTTTCTTTTTACATTAAAAATAAAATATTGTAGAAACCCAATTACTTACAAGTCAGTTGAATTAGAATCAGTGTAAACAATTGTATGAACTCTCAGCTCATAAAAAACTGCCCAGAAAAAGAGACAAGCCCCTCAGTTTACCCCTGAGAGGACTCAGATTGATAGTAAGATTATGAAGCAGCAGTTTCAGAGATATCTGTATGGAAACAACTTTCTACGAGGAACTTGAATAGATTTTTAAAAAGACACTAATTTATAAGATCAAAATACTGAGGAAAAACCCCACCTTTTAAGTCATTATTTGCATCATATTAGCTGTTAACTACCACATATCCCCAGTCTCATAACTGTGAGAGTAATATTTTTCTTTCCTTATATCTGTTTGTTTGAGATTCTCTTACCTGATGATGCCTCAACCGCTGATTTCCTTGAAATGAATTCCAATGTATTTGACTTTGCTCTGCCTCTGTTTTTACTCACTGCGTTTACATGCAGCTGATAACCCTTTAGTAACCGGAATATGAGGAATAACCCGGTTACTCAACGCCATGTAAACACCTGCTGTAACCCAAATATGCCCATATTCCGGTTTTTAAAATACCAAGTATTACCCATGGGTTCAGAGGCTGCACGTGGGTCTCAGTATAGAGGAGGCGGAGCATTCACAATGGGCTCTTATAGTAATTTTTACCATTCAAATAATCCTCATCCTACCATCAAACAATAATAATGCTCATATTTATTGAGCAAAACAAACAAACGTATATGCCTCAGACAGCAGAGTAAAGTCACTAACCAGATCTCAAACTTGTTATGTAGAACAAACACACGAACACACAAATGCAGTCTGACAGGTTTCAATCACAGGTGTCAATCGCAGCGCTACATCTGTCCATGGTAGGCTACTGAAAGTTCAGATAAACAGTCGGTTAAATCTGTGATGGTCCATCTTTGATACATTGTAGCTATAAAATTAACACATATGATCTAAAATTACAAAATCTATTCATATACATGTAGACACAGCGGTCCATAATATCATTTTGAGCTTTACATTTAACAGAAAAGACTATAGGCGGTCTGTAGTTGACAGAAACATGCACAAGGCATGTTCAAACAGGCTGGTGATCAAGATCAAAACAAATCGTGCCATCAATATTCGGGTTAAGGTCATATTCCAACTTCTGAAACGTCAACAATTCTCCATTTACATGCGCGATCACACAGAGTTATTCCTGTCAAGATGATATTTAAAATCAGCTGGAACATCCTGACCCAAGCCGCGCTGAATGAAAGTGGGCTGACAGGACTGGTGGAACGGGCTGGAATGAACGTGGAAAAATCTAAGGGCCGGGTGGAGATGAGAGTTTCCCAGAAAGTTTACTGGAACGTCATGGTAAACGTTTGTTTAGGCAAGGCAAGGCAAGGCAAGTTTATTTGTATAGCACATTTCATGTACATGACAATTCAAGGTGCTTAACACACAAACATTGGAAAC
>JBBBVT010045345.1:0-10974 GCA_037177035.1 Craterocephalus eyresii | reverse complement strand
TGTTCAAGCCTCTGTAGCAGAATGTTGTGATCAATGGTGTTGAATGCAGCACTGAGATCTAACAAGATAAGCACAGACATGAAAATGAGACATGAGCACAAACATAATTAATTAAACTGGAAATCACATATAAAGCATTTCCAATCAAAACTTTCAAGAAGTAACTTAAGCTATTGTTTAAAGTAGAACTCATCGAGCCAGACAAAAAATCTTCTTGGAGGAACTGCCTAAGCCCAACAGGAAGTGAGCTATTAGGGGTCAACCGGCCATTTTGGCGTTTTTTTGCACAATGTAATTAAACTATCTCCTCCTAGGGACATGATCATACGGCTTCCAAAATTTCATCAGGTGTTCTGTGATGCAATTAACATGCATTAAATTCACTACATGCATGCACAAGGCTACATCAAGCAAAAAAGTCTCTTGGACCTATAGGCTATACTCAACAGGAGGTCTATCATCTTGAGACATAGGCCATTTTTGGTCCTCACTTTTGCCATTTTCTGTGTATAAATGTTTTTCTTAGTCCTATTGGGCTGAAATGTGTTTGGGATCATCATCTAATCCTTGTGATCCAAAGTTATCAAAAGACTTTTCCCTAGTTAAAGTTTTTTCACCAAAAGTCAGATAATTGCATATTTTCCCGCCCACTTCATTTACCTACTTGGATTAAATTCACTATATGCATGCACAAGGTTACAACCACCAAAATGTCTCTTGGACCTATGGGCTTAAGTCAACAAAAAGTCTGTCATCTTGAGAAAAAAGACATTTTTGGTCCTTAACATTTTGTCTGCCTATATGTGCTTCACATTTTCACTATCTCCTCCTAGGGATTTACTCATAGTGGGTTGTGGGCATAGTGGGATGATCATCAGACCCTTGAGATCAAAAGTTATCAAAAGAATTCAACTAAGTTAAAGGTTGTGGCTGCAGCGCTCTCTATATTTGAAATAGCTTTTTTTTTTTTACAGAAAAAATCATACATAAACCTATTTTCCTGCCCACTACATTTACAAACGTGGATAAAATCACAACATACATGTACAAGGTCACAACAAGCAAAAAAAAAATCATTAGACCATTCTAATTGTTCTATTGAAATAATTTCAGGAACACAAGTCCATTTCCATCAGAAGTTATCAACAGGAACTCCTCCTCCTTTTTACTTTTTTCTGTTCTTATGGCTACATTTTCACTTTCTACTCCTAGAGATTTCGTCTTACTGGCCTGAAACTTGTTTGGGATCATCATGAGATCCTAAAGATCAAAAGTTATCCAGAGAATTTTCCTAGGTTAAAGGGCGTATCTGTGGGGCCCTGTACAGTGGAGACTTTAAAGTGCTCATTTCACAGTGACAGCAGGGGTGGTGAGGAAATGGTGCATGCATCAGTATGACATCATGAATGGCTGCAGATGAGGGAGGTCATGCATGGACGCGGCGGCAATATTGTTTATGTGTTTTGTTTCATTTGTTTGGTTGAACATTTCAGACTAAGCAATTCTTATTTTTGTGTTTTGTCAAAGTGTTAGAAATAAATACTTCATTTGTTCATTCATTCATTCATTCAATCACTCGTGTGTGTTTTCCTTTTCAGACTGAGAAGCTGTTCTCTGTTCTCAGCTCCCAGTCTTTGAGCCTGACACAACTGCACATGAATAACAATGAACTACAGGATTCAGGAATGAAGAAACTGTGTGATGGACTGAAGAGTCTACAATGTAAACTGTAAACTCTCAGGCCAGGATTCATCAAACTGAATGTTGGAAATGTTTTTTGATAATTGGGCAACAAAATACATGTAAAATGTGTTTTTATGACTCATTTTGTTTGACATCCCTTATTGGACATCCTACACCACAGAAACTGACCCAATCCTTTAACCCAGGGGTGTCAAGCTGGTTCCAGAAAGGGCCGTGTGGCTGCAGGTTTTCATTCCAACCAAGCAGCAGCACACCAGGCTCAACTCATCTCATCAAGTGAATCCAGTTTTAACATGAAGTCCTGATGATATGAGTTGAGTCTGGTGTGCTGCTGCTTGGTTGGAATAAAAACCTAAAGCCACACGGCCCTTTCTGGAACCAGTTTGACACCCCTGCTTTAACCTGTCCTGCATTCTGAAGGTGAAAAAATGTGTAAAGTCTTTTTATTCAGTTTAATTTTATTCCATTAATTTTGTAGATTCTCTCAACAAACAAAAAACAATAATAGAACAATGTCAAGAATCTGGACAACATCAAAACTGTTTGGTCTGTTTTCCCCCCAAAATTGATGTTAAAATATTGTACATCACATGCATAACATCAAAGTTCCACAGAAATTTCTATTTTATTCTCTTTAAACTGGACCAATAAACAGACATCTGCAGCATAATCAAGGAAACCTTTTGATGATTGCAGTTCAACTTAATTCATCATTAACTGACTACAGAAGTTTACCCAAATTCATTGTTCCAAACCAGAAAAGAGAGCTAACAAGGGAAACTGATGAAAAAGCAGAGTTTAATTATCTTGACTAGAGCAGCATGAAACACATTCTAAGTAGAGATCAGGTTTATAGTTTCACCATGACTTAGATCCATAAAAGAGAAGCTTGTGAATATTTCTGTCTGATTTATCTGACACAAGTTGGTTCAGTTCCTGTAGCGTCTCTGCTGGAACCTGAACATTTGTCCCATGAGTCAGGAAGTCATAAACTTGGAGAACATGAAGACACAAAGCCAATAGTATGAGACAGGTCCAGTTTCTCTGAACATCTGATGACCTTCAGCTGTAGTTTCACAGCAGTTCTCTCAGAGTTTCTTCATGTGTTGTTTTCTTCAGCCTGTCAGGATGTCTGAGGAAGGCTGTGCTTCTCTAGTGTCAGCTCTGACCTCCATCCTCTCCCATCTGAGAGAGCTGGACCTGAGCTACAACCATCCAGGAGAGTCAGTAGTGAAGCTTCTGATGGCTGCACTGAAGGATCCACTCTGTTGCTACGGCTAACCTCCGCTAAGCGGCAGTGCTGAGTTTATTGTAAACTCCGCGATACGACACTACTACAATAACACTTGTAGAGCTTTATTTCAAAAGCTTGTGCAACTTCTAATCTTTTTTTCGCTGTCTTCATTCTTCTTCTATGGTTTTCTTCTTCCTGTTTATCTTCTTCTTCTTTCCTGGTTTGTTTCTGCTCCACTATGCTCAACACTGACCCCACGGTTTCCAGTGGTATTACTCCATCGTCTGCGTCAAGTGACGTATGCGCAAGGAGCCTGAAAACACACCAAAAACGCACGTAATTGACGCAGAAGACGGATGAAACTTTCCGTGCGTCTGCGTATCCGTCATCTGCGTCGAGCATAAATGGGCCTTAAAGCTCCCTGCAGATTTTAGCTCAGAGCCACGCAACGAAAAGTCCCCACAGAAGCAGAGCTGATCAGTTAATACTGACACACAACAATAACAAGCCAACATCCTGGTTTTACATCCACTCTGATCTTTGTTCTGGGTTTCAGTCTGATCACACACTCTCGCTCTGTCTCCTCATTTCCTCTTCTGGTGTTGTCTTCTTGTTTGTTTTTGTTTGTTCATACTGACAGCAGTGTGTTGTTATCAAGTTGTGGTGTGTGATGTATTTCTGCAAAGTAAACCACTGTCAGGTCAGGCCTGAAACCAGTAAAAAGCTGCTGGTTCTTCAGGTCAGAATCAAATGTTCTTCAAAATGTTTTAATAGTTTTGAGAATCACAAACATCTGTAGTGCTGCTTTAGAGGACCATTCTGTCATTACTAGAATAACCTCTCGCCTCCGTGCTGTCGGATCCATGGAGGCTATGCAGAGCCTCTGTGTGTTCATACTCTAGCATAGCTAAACGCGCCGGGTCACCGTTTCTTTTCCGGATCTGCAGGCTGGTACCAGCCAATAAAATCCAAAAAGTGGAGTTTTTTCAATGATTCAACATACAAATTTACAATGTGCTGATCACATGTATTCATCAGTCTTTAAGGGCCCCTGTTAGATGAACAGCACAGTATGATAATTTTCCATGTGAGTCATTACTGGCATCTTTGTGGATTTTGTGTCGGATCAGTGATGTAAACTGTTGTCAGATCTGGACAAATTCAGTTTTATGCGACTTTTACCTGCAGTTTAAAGGTAGTCAATATCTGGAAACTAGTATCACAATCTGACCAGTCACAAAGGAGTACTTTCATGTCTCTGCGTCCACGTAGCTGGCTGCAGTCAGGTTTGAAGAGGAGCGCGTCAAGCCTCTGCGGACCTACACAGAGGCTACAGCCGTTACACCATAACCCCCCTGTGCAGACGGCGCACAAGTATAAACCCAGCTTTAGGCTACCTTAGCATAAATATTCCTAGAAGTGTGTAGATGATCCTGTTCAGGTAAAGTTTCCTTTGTGAATCAGAATCCACCTGGAAGTGTGCATTTGTGGTCAAACTTGAATCCCTCGCTCTATAAGGGCACATTTAACCATAAATGGTGGATCCAGAGCTTTTCATGGATGCTGATGTTCAGAGATGTTTCTGCTTATTTTAGGCTCTTGATGCTGAATCACAGCAACACCCAGAAAGTGAATCCAGATGAGACATGATGTCATGATGCACATGGAGCAGGAAATGTTTAGTTCCCTCCTTTATGTGGTCTTGTGTTGGTGCCAGCACTCTAAACAACATCATACACGAGTGTCATGGCAGCATTTCTAAGTTTGCTTCAACAAGCTTTACGCCGGGGACACACCGCATGCTGAAGCGCGCCGAAGTGCCTCGAAGCACATCAGTTTCACTTCGGTGTCCATGTTAATAGCTGGTGTCTTCCACATTGGCTGCGAAGTGCAGCGCCAGAATCGCAGCGCGCCGTGGAGCGATCGTTTCGGCGTCTGTTCTATTTTCTGCGCGAGCCTCTTCCGATTTTGTCAAGCCAGCCCGAAAATAAAGCCGGAACACGAGATAAATCTTCAAAATAAATAATTTTCAAAATAAATCACCCTAAATTTATCATTGGGTGTCTCTTAACTTAAACAAAAACTAACAAAAACATTAAACTAGCATGTCATTGCAGCTAACTATCGTCACACGTATTCGCAAATATTTTATGAGTTTATGTACCCACACATTGGATAATTATCAGCTGAAAGTACACCTTAGTACAGCAGAGAAGCGGAAAAGCCTCTTAACTCGGTGCCGCTCTGTGTGCGTCTGATATGGAAAGACAGAGGTGTGACGCCGATGCGAATGTCAGCACGCTGCGCTTCGGCGTGCTTTCGCGTGCGGTGTGTCCCCAGCGTTAGTCTGGACACTGACGGTCTCCATCATCTGATCAGATGATGGAAACAGTAAGTGGAAGCCCTCACACTGATTTGATCTGCAGAGGTGGTAAACAGGAAAACACCAGTTCTTGCGATGGACTTGTGCTCCTGATTTGGGTACCACCGTCAAGCAAATATATCAGGTGGTTTTGCCGACTGCACTTTTCCTATGGATGGCCCTATCGTACAACTGATGGGGCACGACTGTCCACCGTCAAGCCCGCCTATGCCCCCCCAGAGGCCCTGGGGGCCCGGGGGTTTTCTCGGTCTCCTGACGTCGTAGAGGCCTAAAACTTGGCAGGTGGGGTACCTGAAGGTCCCCGGCTTGATAGATGGGGTCCCCCATGGGATAGGTGGGGCCCCCAGGGGACATTGGGTTTTTTCGACGTGGGGGGTCTCTGGGGGCTCCTGATGGGATCCTAGGGGCCGAAGTTCGCATTTTTGGCCTCCCTGACTTTTGTGCTCGTAATGGCCTAATATTCGCATAGAGGGGGCCCCAAGGCCGGCTCTTTACGTTTTCGGGCACCTGGGGGCCCGTATCCAAAAAAGTTTAACTGGAGATTCTAGGGCTACCAAATTTCAGTTGGGGGATCTCATGGGGGTGCCCGACTGGCACTCTGAGTTAGGGGCCCCTGGGACAGGATTCTGAAATTTGGGTACTCTGATTTGGCTGAACTCCCAGGGTGGCATCGGGGGGCTCGCACAATGTTCCCCACCAATTTTCAGCCCAATCGGAGCATGTTAGCATTCATGCTAACATTAGCAATCGTCCACCAGCAAGCCCCTTACATTGCGTTTTGGGTTTTACCTTACCAAGCCCCCTTTGGGGGTGGGTGGGTCGGAGGGGGCTGAAATTTGGGGACCCGAACCCTGGCCCGAGGAGGCCCAGACCCTGTGAAAATGAAGCCAATCAGAGCAACCCAAATCTGGCCCCATCTCAGGCCAGAAAGCCCTAAGATACCAGAATCTTGCTCTGGGCCAGAAAATACAACTTTGTCCAATCGATCTGAAACTTGGGTGAGGGGTCCCTGCCGGGGCACCCCTCGACCCCCTCGAATATCAGACCCCAGGCCCCCCCGGTTTGCCGAAGGGCCATTGGTAAGGGTTGGTTAGGGTTGTTCATAAGGGCTTGCCCGTGTACACTTTGACCTTAGTCACTTATATAATTCAAATTCCTTTGTTTTTTTAATGAAATTGGTATGGGGACATCAGTAGGAGGTGCTGCACAGGTGTACGTTGGTCCCGTGTTGCCGCGACCCTTCTGTGCCAAGTTTGGAAACCGTAGGGCGTAGGGGCTCCAACTTTTTGGAGCTAGGCATTGGTCCCCCAAAACGCACAAATGTGCAGAAACGGATCAGTTTGGCGCATTTTTGCCCGAGATATGAAACCGTACACTTGCCATTTAAAATGAATGGGATCTTACTAAAAAACCCATTCATTTTGGATGGGACATGGACCAGCTAGGGCTGAACCGAGACCGTGTACCTGCCTGATTTGGGCCCCTGATAAACATACTTGAGCCCCAATATGTGGGGTGCCCCAGAAAATAGTTTGCTCAAAACTCCAAAAATTTGAAAAATAGCTATGCCAGCGTAATGCCTGTGTTCACACCAACAGCAGCATTTCGCGTCCGCGCAGAGGTATACGCGCGAATACAGAGTATCACCTCGCTTGATTTGGGCGTGTTTTCGCAAGAATTAAGGTTTTTTTCTGCTAGAATGAAGCGTTTTTTCCACGCGTCCAAAAACGCTCTACTCGCAAGTCAAACAGCTGTAAAGAGAGTTGTTTGCTAAAGAACGATGCCGGCCACTAAGCTAGCTAATGTTGCTATGTATCCCGGTGGTCCGCCAGCCTCCTCTCCTCCTCATAATTGGACAAGAAATATCAAAATAATAATAATAATAAATAAATACTATAAGCATAAATAATCTGACAAGCCGATCAAACACAACATAGAAGCTTCCTGTTGTTGTGTTCTTCATTAATTAAAACACAGCGAGTTTTTATCAGAGTTGATTTCAGTAAGCTGTCATCACTTGTTTTCAGCCAGTGGCAGCTCCTGCTATCATTTTCAATGAATTCTCCGCGCATGAAAACAAAATGCGCTTCTTTCCAGAGGAAAGCTGTCTGACCCCCTCCCAAACTTTTCGGGATGGGATGGGGTAGAAAAATTTCTAGAGGGGCTACAGCCAAGAAAATCGCAGGGGTCGTTCAGGGCCCCCCCTGGGGGTGGACACACTGAATCTGGGGTCTCTAGCTCTTTATGGGGCCCACCAGGAGCCCCCAGAAAGTTGGCTGCTTTAGAGTGGGGGGGCTTGCCGGTGGACATCAACCCCGCCTCAGCTTCCCTTAATAGTGTGCCGCGGGGCCTGTACAGGGTGTAGAGGGGTGCCCTTCGGGTCATTTATTCTCGGGGTGTCCCCCTAACAGGTTGTACTGTTCTCATGAAGAAAAAATGACGCCCCCTATGTTTCCACCCAAAAACACTTTTCCATTCATTTTGCTTGCCGGTGTACCTCAACCCTAGCACGACTACAGCCTCTTCCCTAACTGTGGCCCCATGGCCCCTGGAAAAGTTGCAGAGACACCAGATTCGGGCCGCTGTCTCGAGCCGCTGGGGGTCAAAGAGGTCGGGAGATATGGGGGGCTAAAACACTAAGGTCAGGTTAGAAGTGGACATGGTTACACTTCCAAGCCCTGTGCATAGTTCAATACAAGGGCTTGCCGGTGGACACTTGGACTTATGTCAGGAGGTTAGAAGTGGACATGGTTACACTTCCAAGCCCTTTGCATGGTTCAATACATGGGCTTGACGGTGGACACTCTGAAGTCACACTCAAATTTTTGTCATTTTTGGAAAAATGTAAACTTTCAAGCCCATTTAGCAGGGGCCAAGGGGGGACTTATGTACCTGGTATATCTACACACTCGTTGGGGGTAGGTGGCCCTGTTTGCTCCTGGGGGCCAAATATATTAAAGTGTCCAATCTGGCTGATTTTTGGTACACAGATAGATGGTCCTTGGGAGAGGCAAATGTGCAAGTTTCATCCTACTGGAGTCTACAGGGCGCATATTACACCCATTCAAAGTATGTAAATAATTCCACACCGATGGAGGGGCCCCCTGTGAGTGAAATGTGCAAATTTCAGCCTGCTGGGGTATAAGGGGCCCAAATTATACCCATTTAAACTTAGTCAATAAACCCACCCTTGGCCCTTGCTTTAGGGGCTTGGAAGTATACATTTTTTCCCTTCCCACACAAAGACAATGCCGGTGGACACAGTTGGTGACACTTTTTTGCAATTTTTGGGAAAAATGTACACTTTCAAGCCCTTAAAGCAGGGGCCGAGAGAGGACTTATGTACATGGCATATCTCAACATTCGTTGGGGGTAGGTTGCCCATACTTGTACATTTTGGGCCATGGTCAGAACCTGAACAAGTATGCATGGTCATGTGTGGCTCTTGTGGGCGCAATATTATAGAAGTGTCCAATCTGGCTGAATTTTTGGTCCACAGATAGGGGGCCCACTGTGCGGCAAATGAGCAAGTTTCAGCATCCTGGGGTCAAAGGGGCCCGAGTTGGACCCATTGAAACTGTGTTAATAAACCCACCCTTGGCCCCTGCTTTAAGGGCTTGGAAGAGTACATTTTTCAGTTCCCCACACAAAGGGATTGTCGTGTGCCTTTTTGGTGTCCACCAGCAAGCCCTTGGCTGATACCATGCAAAGGGCTTGGAGGTATACTTGTTTCCACTTCCATTCCCTTTGGCTTGGCCTGGCTCCGAATTTGCTGTGTGGCTTCCGAGTGTCCACTGGCAATCCTTTGGCTGATACCATGCAAGGGTTTGGAGGTATACTCGTTCCCACTTCCAATCCCTCCAGCTTGGCACGTCTCCTGTGTCCACCGGCAAGTCCCTGTACATGGGGGGGGGGGGGGGGGGATCGATGTCCACCGGAAATCCCTTTGATGGAGGGGGGGTGGGGAGTTGTTATGGAAACCAATGAGAGGGATGGCCGGGTGGACAAAAACCACCAAACAGGGGGCCAGTGGGCGGTGCAGGGACGGCCGAAATCTTCCTTGAATTTTTTCGGGGGTTTCCGGGGCCACCCGGGTGGGCTGGGCCTTGGGATTTTTAGGGTACCTGGTTCGGCCTGCAATGGTTTGTGAAAATTGTCCACAATTTAACATGTGGGTCCCATTCAAAGTTATTGCCCGCGGACCAAAAACCGACTCACTTCCTTTACGGGGGGGAATTATTATTTTTTTTTACTTGTCTTGTCCAGCATTGTTGCAAACAGAAATATTGTCTGGCTGCTTATTGGTGCCGGGCAAATTTACTCTATCAAGTAGGGAATTACTACATGTATAACGTCCCTCTTAAGAAAATTGAACTTTATTAAATCAAAATCTTAATGCTGGACTCGACCGGAGGGGACAGATTGGACACGTTCAGGAAGGAGTGACCATACAGAGTCATCATGCAGATGCCACGTCATTCGAACAGAGGTCACAGGTATGCCAGCGGCCCCGAAGCCCAGGCCACCTGTCCCCACCCGTAGGCAACAGACCCCGGCCCCCACCACAGAGACGACCACGCGCCCGCCCAGGAAGGCAGCACCAGGAGACCCCAGCCGGAGCCCCCCTGCAGACACGAGGCACCGGCCCCGGCAGGCCGAAGCCAGCAGCCCCTGACCCCGCCGAGCACCAGCCGCCCGGGGCAGACGGGGCCAAGAGCCCGGAACACCCCCCACCCCCACAGGCAGGAGGCCAGCACGCCACCCGGGGGACCCCGCCCGCCCAGACAGCCGCTGTCAGAGGCCAGCCCGCACCCCAGCACCCACGCCGCGCACCCCGAGAACCCATACACACACATACACACACACACACACACATGTTGGGGTACCACAGCACCAAGAATTCATTTGCGGACCAAAACTGACTCTTACAGTGATAGGCCACTTCCTATTCTTAACATAACATAACTATAACACTTCCTTTAAGAGACCACCTGGAGAGGAGGTCCACCCCCCTGGGACTACAGGATAAGTCCCAGATGCACCTCCTTCCTTCCTCTCTTTCTCTTTCCGGCCCGACCTCCGAGGGCGACACATCTCTGCATCTCTCCTCTGTCCGACAGGCCTGTGTGACCATCCCCCCAGGCCCCGAGCACAGCAGGCCTCGCAGGCCCTGTCTCTCCATCAGCTCTGCTTTCCAAGAGGTGAGACCTCTGCAGCTCTCACCTCCAACCTGGCCTCGGACACACTCCTCTGACTAGGCCACACGTCTCTCTGCCGCTCCTGGACGTCTCCATCCCCTGAGCTCCATGGAACAATAGGCCTGCAGGCCTCAGCCAGCAGTAGACCTCGGTAACATCTTCACTGCTCATCCTGAAATCAGCCAGGTATCGCTAATCTGTCTGTGTTCTGTTCTGCAGCGGCAGAACCTGAATCTTCTCACCAAAGGGAAAATTCCCTCCACTGAGCAGTTTGGGTTAGCGTCCAGCTAACCTTTCTAGCAGAAGAAGCGACCAGCCTCCTTTTTCTTAAAGCATGCATCTCAACATCACTGAAACCCAACTGGACCAACTTTGCTGGTGTTACGTGCAGGCACTTTGCCCTCCTGTGTATCTGTTGGTCCTTGCCCTAATTGGATGATTAGGAAGTGGTTTGG
>JBBBVT010045247.1:0-10978 GCA_037177035.1 Craterocephalus eyresii | reverse complement strand
GAGGCCATGAGAAGATCATTGGTAACCTTGACTAATGCTGTCTCTGTGCTATGATGAGCTCTAAATCCTGACTGAAACTATTCAAACAGATTATTTCTGCTCATAGCTGAAACTACTCTCTCTTGGATGTCAGACTTGAACGGGAGGTTAGATATAGGTCTATAATTAGCTAAGACTCCTGGTTAAATAGACGGTTTCTTAAGTAAAGGATTGGTAAAAGCAGCCTGGAACGACTGAGGTACTTATCCTGTCAGTAGATATATGTTGATCAGATTGAATTTAAAATAGAAGGAAAAGGGATGTGTAAACTGCTATTGTCAGTGTGAACATTAAAATCCCCAAGTACAATGGCTTCACCTCTATTCGGCACTAATCAGAAACTCTGTCAGAAACTCAGTAAGGTCCCTGTGGAAGATGCACTACAATTAGCCGAAGGAGCCTCTAACTTAGTTAAACATTCATTTAAACTAATCTTAGGTCTGGAATTGATCAGTATCAATTGACTTCCTCTGGGTGATGGAGGTAAACTTCCTCTGGGTGATGGAGGTAAGCACCACGGTTTGATTTCCGTACTGCAAACCGGAAAAATCTGGACATTTCAAACAGCTTTTTACCATTTTGGTTTTCAGAAAGAGAAAAGTAAACCTCAGTATTTCTTAACTCAAAGCATCCTCCTCTTGGTTTATCAGAGGACTTTATGTAAGATGTTATGCTGTGATAGAGTTAGTCTCAATCCAAATGGCTAGAGAACAGCTGTGATAGGCCTCTGGTTCATATACGTGGCTGTTGCAGTAAATCCTTCTACATACAAAAAGTTGTATAAACCCTTTACAGCAGCAGGACTAAATGGATGGATCAGGGTCACCAAGCCAGACCTCGCTCTCTGAAGCCAGATTGTGAGCCGGTTCCACAGAGAGGAGTCTGATAACTTGAGATTTCAGGTTCTAATTCTGCTTTTAGAACCACCAATAAACCTGCTCTAGTGGGAAAACCTGGAAACCTGAGATCTCTAGACATCCCATGGAACCTGGTCTCTAAGAGTTTTATAATGTCCCATTTTATTGCTGGGACAGAAAATTCAGGAATTAGTCATCCAGTCTGGAACAAATATCCATGGACTAATTTCCTACATCACTCAGACAGGAAGTCCCTCATTTTAGAAAGACTACGTAGGTGGAGCAACACAGTCCACCTAAACCCATTCCTAAACCTAACCTTTTAGTTTTCACCACCTGTCCAATGTAGGTTAAATGTGTTTGGTTCGTGTTCGAGTTTAACTGTGAAGGTTCTAAGATTTTGTGTTATCTGTCTGTTCTTTAGAGTGTGGAGGAAAGCTGACAGCAGATAAAGGCTCCTTCTCTTCACCCTTCTACCCTGAAAACTTCCCTCCAAAGATTTCCTGTGTGTGGAACATCGAGGTAAGTCCACATTATTCTAACTTAGCAGGAATTCCACTGGAAGGAATGGGAAAGTAATTCTGCAGAGAAATATAGAGGAGGATTACTGTAGCGGCATGTTGTCCAGAAGACCTGGACATGAATAGTGAGGATGTCAACTTTTAGAATGCGACTAAAACCAAAGCACAGATTTTTTTTTTTGTTCTAAATATTTGTGTTTTGTTGAAAATGTTAAAATGTTTTATCCAAAATTATAATGTTTAGTTTTAAATCTAAAATAATTTTGTTGAAAATGTTAATATTTTAGTTGTAATGTTAAGTGTTTGGTTCAAAATGTTAAGTGATTCGTTTGAAATGTGGAAATTTTAATTCATTACATTTAAATCCCAAGTGATTCCGTCAAAAGATGTTTTGGTAAACTTATAAAAGTGTTTTGAGGGATGTAAACTTGTTTTGCACTTCAAGGCCACCATACCCGTCAGCAGTAAAATTACACATTGTAAATTTGCCGTTTTAATTTTTCTTTTCAGGTCTCAAAGGAAAAGTTTGTGAAGGTTCAGTTCAGCGAGTTTTCTGTGGGGAATCGGAGCAATAAATGTCTTGGTGATTACGTGGAAGTTGATGATAAACGGTGAGAGAACTGTATTCTTTTCCTTTTCCCTCCTAGCATTTAGCTCTAATTTTCTGTATTTTTAGGTCATTAAAACAAAAAAAGTTCTCTCTCAAAATCTGCTTGAATTGAGATTTTTGTTTTTTCTTATTTAATTTTTTTTTACAAATCTTTGAAACCAATTCAGCCCAAAACAATTCAACCAAATATGTAAATTTATTTTTAGCCTTTTAAATGCCAGTTATTGAGGGTAAATTTTCTTTAAAAAGGACAAAACAGTCCAAAATACTAGATCTGTCGTTGATGCTCATCAACAGGATTCACTTGAACCCAGGCTTCCATATTCTCTGTTAGAATAAATATGGTAAATGTTAGATAATCACACCCTGTGTGACCATGTGTTGCAGGTTGTGTGGCAGGGAGCTGAAAAACCCCGTAATCACAAGCAGAAGCAACACCATGACCATCAAGTTTATATCTGACGCCTCCTACGTGGACCTGGGCTTCAGCGCCCACTACGAAGCCTTCGTCCCGACCAATCGTAAGGCTAGATTTATGTGTAATGTGTCATCTCGTGGACTTTTAAGGTGAGATGGTTTCAGATTGGGGTGTGCTGTGTGTTGCCTAGCTTGTCCGGGGAGATTCCAATGTCGGGACAACATGTGCATCAATGCCAAGCTGCAGTGTGACGGATGGAGCGACTGCAGCGACAACAGCGATGAGGAGAACTGCAGTAAGTCCTGTCACCTGTCGTCATATTTCAATTCACCTTTATTTATACAGCGCCGGTTCACGACAAAATCCTTCCGAATCACATTAACAGAAAAGTCTGATTCTTTCTGGTCCCGTTCCACTCTGATTTGATACAAATCCATCAGCTGGTCCACATCAGTCCAGTTTATACCACTGGCTTCATAAAATAATGACTTAGCTGAGGGAAACCTGGACCAGGGCCAGGAAGGATAACCACCATCAGGGCTAGAACCAGGACCTGGAAGGAAAAAGTTCTGAGTTTAGGGGAAAAGTTATGATGAGGATGAGGAAAATGCTGATGATAACAGTTATGAGGCTGATGAATGGGGAGAATGATGATAATGAGAGTTCAATGCCTGAGCCTGACCTCCATGCCTCCTGTGTCCTCAGAGTGCACAGAGTCTCAGATGAAGTGCGCCAACGGACTGTGTAAGTCGAAGATCTGGATGTGTGATGGCAAGGACAACTGCGGGGACAACACGGATGAAAAGAACTGTGGTCGGTTACTCTGAAACTCGAACCAACTCAATCGAAACCTTTTTGGCTGAATGTAAGATGAAAACCTCCCATCTGAAGCCATTCCCTTTCTTTTCCAGGTAAATGTTCAGGTGATCAGTTCTCCTGTACAAACGGCCACTGTGTCTCCAAGATGCTGAAGTGTGACGGAAAGAATGACTGCGGTGATGGATCTGACGAGTCCCGGTGTCAGAAATGTAAGAAAAAAATCAACGTTTGATCAATTAAATTTAAGTTAATTGGCACATTTCAAGTTGTTGTTTTTCGTTTTTATGCACCTTAGTACTAACATGGCATGGTTTACCCAGCACAGCCTACCTGAATATTGTTACTGACCATGTCCATCCCTTTCCAGCAGGATGATAATTTTTCTATCCAGAGAGCTCAGACTAACACACAGTATGGATAGCTCAATGGTATGCTGATCTAAACACTAGAGATATTTATAGAGCAATCCTTAGAGCTTTCAAGAGGTGAATCGAGCTATGAGGAGAGTCCATAGAGGGAACTATAGGGTACCTACAGAGAGCAATCCATGAGCAATCAATAGAGCAAGCCATAGTACATTCCATAGAAGTACCTACAAATCGATTAAAAGATATACCTAAAGAGTGATCCTTAGAGGTAAATTCAGAGTGATCTATAGAGGTACCTATAGAACGATCCATGGAGGTACCCTTTAGCTCAGGGACCTTCAATCCTGGTCCTCGAGGACCGGTGTCTCTGCGGGTTTTCATAATGTCCCTGTTACAACACACCTGACTTACAGCAGTTAGTAATTAGCAGACTCATGCAGAGCTTCTTCAAGTCTGAAAGATGTGTGTTGCAGCAGGGAGTACTCCAAAAACCTGCAGGACTCTGGCACTCAAGGACCAGGATTGAAGATCCCTGCTTCAGAGCGATCCATAGAGGTACCTATAGAGGTATCCATGGGCAATCAATAGAGCATGCCATCCAGCTCTGCAGAGGCCTGGTACTGAGAAATCCATCAGGTTCAGGTTTTGGAGAAGGGATCCATCAAGAGGTCACCGGATAGTAGACAAGACCCCTGGTTTAGATACTCACATTTATCTGGTGTTCATCTGTTCCTTTGGGTTCTGTTTCAAAGTTTAAAGAATCATGTGCGTGTTTGAGTGGAAATTTGTTTTGTTTATGTTGTTACAGCTCTGTTCCTGCCGTGTTCTGAGTTCACCTTCCACTGCCGAAACGGACACTGCATCAGCAAGGAGAACCCAGAGTGTGATGATGTGAGGGACTGCGAGGACGGGTCTGACGAGGCCGACTGCGGTATGGTGCAGACAGTGGACACATGGACAGGGCCGACTCGGGTTAGGGCTAACCATATGTGTGTTTGCAGAGTGCGGGATGAGACCGTTCCGCAGCAGCCGGATTGTGGGTGGGCAGGCGGCGCGGGAGGGGGAGTGGCCATGGCAGGTCAGCCTCCACGCCAAGGATTCGGGACACGTGTGTGGAGCTTCAGTATTGAACGCCCGGTGGCTGCTGACTGCCGCCCACTGCATCCAGGACAAGTACGAGCCCAATCAGTGGACTTACTTTTAACCCGGACGTCACTAAATCCATGAATGACAATGTCGGAGATACTACGACCATTGACTCCATTTTAAATGATCAAGACAGTCCTGTTCCATACTCATGATCCATCACGTTTTCACAGGTCTCCATGACAACAAGAGACTTGATCCAATGTAAATCTAAATGTATTATCTGAGCCAAAATCACAATCAATACTCTCTGAGCATTGGTCTGAAAGGACAGTTCTCCAGGATCCTTGAAGGACTTCCCAAAACTCTTTATTTCTTCCATACTTGTCCAGATGATCCCACACTGATTCAATGATATTGAGGTCAGGGTTTTGGGGAAGATCCATCCCCCCCTCTTGGACCTTTTTCCACTATTTATTGTGCAGTTCTTGAGTCCTGTGACATGCCTCCAGCCTTTTCTCCTTGTTTTACTTTCTGAAGCTGGAGAAATGTTGATCATCCACTTAAAAAGTCAGAGATTAAAACCCGAGGACTCTGGATCAGGACTGTGGATCAGGACTGTCTACATCTTCTTTTGATTCAGAGACTTTAGACAATAAAATTTGAACAAGACTTAAGTTTCCTAGCAGTAAAATTGTGACTTTGTGTTGATCCAGATTCCCTCAGGCCGACCAATGGCAGGTCTACCTGGGGTTGCATAGTCAGGGTCAGACCAATGAGTGGACAGTGAACAGGAGAGTGAAGCAAATCATCGTCCACCAGGACTACGACCCTCTTACCTACGACAACGACATTGCACTGATGGAGTTGGATGCCAGTGTCGCCCTCAACCAGCACATCTGGCCCATCTGCCTGCCCTCCCCGTCCTACCACTTCCTCCCGGGCCAGGAGGCCTGGATCACGGGCTGGGGGACCACATCAGAGGGAGGTGAGGCTGTGCATAGCACCACTCTGCCACTCAGAAAGGGATGTTGTTCATATTTTTAGAAAATATAAGTGATGTAGTTCCTATTTGTAGAAATGGGAAGTGATGTTGTTCCTGTTCATAGAAACAGGAAGTGAAACATGCTGATGACAGTCAACAAACGTATTGTATATTTATGCCACAAACTAAACCAAACTGGTTTATTCTTAGTTTTTTAAGACTTCTATTCCATAGAAGACAGAAAGAAGTTTAGTAAATCTTATTCCCCTGACTGTATTCTGGTAACATTTCCAACCCCGTAACATTCCTGGTACACCCCCAGACCGTCAGAACCCATAGTTTTTTGGCTCTGAGGAAAGCATGAACTGACTTGGCATTTTTCATCTGTTCTGTCGTGTTGCAGGGTCTTTAGCGAAGGACCTGCAAAAGGCAAAGGTTCAGTTCATCAACAGCACAGTGTGTAAGAACCTGATGACTGACAAGGTCACCGACAAAATGCTGTGTGCTGGAAATCTTCAGGGAGGCGTGGACGCCTGTCAGGTAGCTTCACACAGATGTTTGATCTCAACTCCTACCTGCTCCACCTCTTATATATAAGCATTGTACTCGCCGCCAAACACCCACACAGGAGAACATATTTGTCTTGTCCAGCAGGAAGTTTATTTTCTGACTTAACCTGAGGGTACAACATCCTGAAGACTGAGACGTAACCCACCTCTCCTCTCTGACTCATGCAGGGTGACTCGGGGGGGCCTCTGACCTTCACCAACCCCAGTGGGCGGGCCTTCCTGGCGGGCGTCGTGAGCTGGGGCGAGGGCTGCGCTCTCAGGGACAAAGCTGGCATCTACACCCGGATCACCAAATTCAGGATCTGGATAAAGGAGAAGAGCGGAGTGTAGCAGCTGCAGGTTTCCTCCGACACGCACGTCAGCGGCTGTTCCTATTCTTAAGTTTTCAGAAATCCTGCTGAAAATCTAAGAGTTGGTGTTATCCATGAAATCATCACGTTGATGACAAAACTCTCAATTGTTCCAGCACCATTGGTCTAAAAGCACTTTTCTCGGTCTTATTTTCTTTTTCATGCACCTGCTGATGAGCTGGTAGCAAAGTGGTTTATTCTTACGGTGTCATAGCGATGGAAATACCGCTCCTTGAGGCCGATATCTGACTCATCAGCACCAATTCACCCATCAAAGACAAGGGCTTGGGTGAAATGCTCCTCCCGATTCGATTCTTTTACAATATTCTAGGTGCTGATTCTATTTGCATTGCGATTCCTTGATATTGCAGATTTCTGTGGGAAAAAAACCCCAAACTTTTCTTTCACAAAAAATCTTTTACAATTTTCTTTGCTTATTAGAAAAAAATAGAAAACACAACACAGCAGCCACACCATCATGGTGCTTGCTACAATGCCTGACCGATGAGGCGAAAATGTAAAGAAAAAAAATTGGGAACATTTTTTTGAAAAAAAAAAAAAAAAACTTTTCTCAGGTGTGAATGAAATCAGGAGATGATTAATAAATATAAACTTCAGATTGATTTAGGGAACGATCATCAGAAAGCTGTTAACTTCTACCCAGCCATCATCATGATGTTTATAGCACTATTCTGACCACCACCCTTAAAGCGCCTGGCTTACCCCCCCACCGCCACCAACCCCCCCCAAAAAAGCCACACAAAGAAAAAACAAAAAGATGTTTATTTTCAATGAGGGCCAGAAAATGGGGGTTAGATTCATATCTGAACTTTTACCGGAGTTTGTGGACCGGAGGATTGTCAACATGAAACACTTTCATGTATACGTGTCAGGAATAAACTTGCATGGTTTCTGGGTTAAGAATGCAACTTGGGGCATAAAATAAGAAAAAAAAGCTCCTCAGACTTTCTTCAATTCACAATGGAGTTCCTCAGGGAGCTGTGCTGGGACCAGTGTTAGAATTTTATGGAATTTCTGGATGGAGAAAGTGATTACCTGATGGATTGAAAAGGAAAACAAAACTGTCTCGTTAGATCATGTTGGAGTTTCTCAAGGAACTGTGTTGGGCCCCTGATGGATCATTTGGGGATTTCTGGACAAGGAATCCTGTCAGTGATAGATTTAAAAAAAAATCTCAGACTTTTTAAGGCTCATGTTAGAGTTCCTCAGGGAACCGTTCTGTGGCCTCTGTAAGTTTGGAGAAGGACTTTCGTGGACAGCAGAAAAGCCACCGGAGAAAAAATGCCAGTCCTGTGGTAGATGTGAAGTTGGATGGAAATATTTGTTCTCTGTCTGTAAATCTGTTGTCGGGTTTATTTTCTTCTTGGTGAAATGTTTACTGTTCCTGAATTGCACTTCCTCATTTATGATCTAAGTTTTATTTATCCTGCATTTCTGTCTGTACCATGAAGGTCATGCATGTGTTGAAGATGAAATGTATATTTGGAAAATGTTTAGTTTTAGTTTCAGAAGATTGTGTCCATAGCATTATTAAGATTTGTTTGAAGTTATTTGAGATGAACAAACAATTATGTAGTTGGGTTTAAGACTGGACAAGGCTCAGGTATTGCTGCGATGCTTAATATATGCCCAACAACATCCAAACTGCTCTTTATTTTAACCACCTATATTTCAACCATCTAACTATGAAATTTTATTTTTGGGGGGAACAATTAATCTAATTAACTGCATTTAAAGTCCCTTTCTCTTACTTAGTTTTATTTTAACATGGAATTTTAATATTTGGGTTTTAAATCTTTTGAAACTGATACTCACAGCAGGCTTTGCTTTGCATTAAATTGAGATTAACTGAAAAAAAGTGTGACATATTTACTTTACATTTTGAAATAAATAACCTAAGTTTTCATAGAAAACTCTGACATCTCAAACCAATAAAAGTGGATCAAACCCAAGATCAAAAACCTAAATCGCGTACTCCTCATACGTCTTTTATGCCGCCATGGTTAACTTGTTTTGGGGAAGTGCTGAGTTCATAGTTGTTTTCATAAAGTTGTTTCTAACCACTGAAATGTCATATAGTCTTATTTCAAAAGCTCATGCAGTTCCTACAGTTTTTGTCCCCGTCTTCATTTTTCTTCTGCATTTTTGCTTTTTCCACTCCCCTCCTCTTCCTCTCTGGTTTGTTACTGCTCAGCACTGGAGCCGTAATTTCTGGTGGTATTACTCCGTCTTTGACTTTGAGTGACGGAAGTGCAGGGACCCTGAAAACGCACCAGACTGCGCCTGCAACAACGCAGGAGACGGATGAAACTGTTGATCTGTGTGCATTTTCGTCTTCTGTGTCGAGTATTTACTGGAAGGCTGCCATTTGTCAGGGTTGTGGGACACTAGCGATGTAATGTTGTGGCAATCCAGTAAATGAGAGTGTCTTAATTGATCTTAAATGGTAGTAGCCAATGAGCTAATGGGTTTTTAGAGAGAGGGTGAGGAGCTGGGTCATCCAGGAGGGGCCACTGCCACTGCTCCTCCACATCCAGAGGAGCCACAACAGGTGGCTCGGCCATCTGGTCAGGATGCCTCCTGGATCCTCTGGGGAGCTATTCTGGACCAGGAGGAGACCTTCGGGGAACAACCTTGACACGCTGGAGGGATTACATTTCTCAGCTGGCCTGGGGTCACCTCAGGATCCCCCTGGATGAGCTGAAAGTGGCCAAGGAGAGAGAAAGCTTGGGAACCTCAGCTGCCCCTGCAACCCGACCGACCTGGATAAACGGTAAGAAAACTGGAGGATGGATGTCCTGGTCGGCCTTTACGCTGTCTGCTATAACTGATGAGACATTAATTTTTGATTTTAGCCTCACCATGGTGACTGGGGTCAAAACGTTTATGGGTTATATCAGTTATCAGTGTTTTCTGTGAGCGTTCAAACAGGGCTTCCTGTATGGGTCCTCCAGGTACTCCAACCTCTTCCTGGTTCTAAGCTTGTTTGTGTAGCCAGACTTTATGTTGACTTTCTTTTAAATGTGGAAATTTTTATAAATCATCTTTGTTCTGCATAGGTTTGCATGACATGCATGCCAGCAAAGGAAACAGAAAGTAAAACATGAATGCAGGAAAGATCACACGACTGGTTGTTTTGCTGAGTTGTGACGGGTACAGTGAAAGTTGATGAAACCGAATGAAAATGATTTGTACTTTGACTCTGGAGATTTTATCCTAAACTTTGATATTCAGGCAAAAGTTACCCTACCTGAAGTTTAAAGCTTCTAGAGAATTAACCATCTTTGTTATTGGAGTAAGATTTGAAAGTGTCTAATCAAAACCTCATAATAAATTAATATAAAATGTAAGAAGTATCACAAGAAAGACTAAAAAAAAAACTCCCATAAACTGGGAAATATATATATAGCAATCTCCAGAAATGTTTTGTTTTTCAATTCAGTCTCTTCTGTTATTGTAATAAATCGTAAAATAATAAGATATCAATGATGTGAAACCCTGGACAAATGAAAATACATGTAGATCAAGTCTAAACACTATTTTTATTGTTTTCATTTATGTTTAATAATTAACCCTTAGCTTTAAGGAAGCTTAACATGAAGTTTAAAAAGTGTCAGACTGAAGCTTTGTAACATTTTTTTGTCTTACTGACAGTACTTTTTAAATA
Source organism: Craterocephalus eyresii (assembly GCA_037177035.1). Taxonomy (NCBI): domain Eukaryota; kingdom Metazoa; phylum Chordata; class Actinopteri; order Atheriniformes; family Atherinidae; genus Craterocephalus; species Craterocephalus eyresii. The sequence goes on along the minus strand of JBBBVT010045247.1, from coordinate 668 downwards.
CAGTTAAAAAAAAGAGGTTTCAGATGCCAGAAGGTATGGTGTCGAGCCACAGAGCCTAAATAACCACCACGACATAGTTTGGTGTATATTCAATCATCACACTCTCAGGTGACTGTTGCCATTAGGGGATTTTTACAACACATCTGCTGACTAGTGGATTTAAATCTGGTCTGCTCAGTCATAAATCTGTTTACTTTCTCTTTAGATATAATAGACAACAAACCGTGAGAAAGGCTTCACTTTTCAGACGTAGAGGCAAAGATCTTAGTTTTACAGTCTACTTCTGTTGGAGGAACCCTGAGATCTTTGGAAACAAAGATGAAGGACTTTCTAACAACTTTTCCCTCTGGGAATTTCACCCTTTTTCTGACCATATTTGCTTGTTTCACTTACCATGCCATGGTCGACGAGAAGCTGCCGTGCTGTTCCAGCGGAGGAAGCCACGACTGCAACGTGCGCATGGTCGTTCCAGCTGTCCTCTTCTTTGTTATAAAACTTTGGGCTGATCAGTCGTTCCAGAGAGCCTTTATATTTGTACTCAAGAGTTTTCGTTCTCGTTGGCAAATGCCATGGGGAGTGTTTTTATTTGCCTTTTTGCTTTAAAAGTGCCATCAGGACATAAAATATTCATTGATGTGAGGTGGAGCGAGGACTGTGGGTGGTATTAG
>JBBBVT010045217.1:0-10978 GCA_037177035.1 Craterocephalus eyresii | reverse complement strand
AGCGACGGAGAGATGCAGAAGCTGGTAAGTGGAATGATGGGCTGACTGGGTGATGGTGAGGCTGTCAGATTAAAAAAAATTGTAAGATATTAATTTATCTCATTCCAAAGCTAATAAAAGCAATATAACATATAATGTTTTACTAATTATGAAAATGTTTTATTAAGTATGACTGTAATAACTTACATTCAATCAGAGAAATTAAAATAGAATTGAAGACCAAATTACCAAAAGATCCCTCAGTGTTAAAGGGATACTCCGCCCTGAGAATGATGTGCCTTCATTTGTTTACTCACCCTCATGTTGATTGAGATGTTGGAACACTTTCTTGATATTCATCATGTAGCCGGAGATATCGGGAGGTTTACATCTTATTTCCCTGCGGCTACAACGATGCTAAATACAGCCCGGTGAAAAAAGTCCACAAAAACTTGTCAGTATTCCTCCATACTGCTCGTCCAATGCAGTCCGCAGGTCCTGTGTTGGAAGCGTCCATAATTTACGCGCAACGGCATCATTTAGTATATTTTTAGAGCCCAAACCATGGCCCAAACCGTTACCCTATTTACTTCCTGGATGCGCGTACCTGCGCAATGCACACGTGCGTGTGCCGCTGCCGCCAATGCATCCAGTGTCAAGCCGCGGCGTGTGCTCCGCGTGCATCGCGCAGGTACAACATGCCTCCATCTCAGGGTGCCTCCTGCCAACATGACAACACATCCATGTGTTGCTGCACCTGTGTGATGCCCATTTGTAGGTGCTAACAAAGTGTTAATTAATAATTACTTTGAGTTTATATGAATTATTTTATTTGTGTTGCTGGTCTCATTCAAATGCAGTAACAATATTTGGCCAGTAGGTGGCTCACAGAGGCTGTGAGTCGCGGGTATTCTGCAGTTTTCCTCACAAGCTGAGAGATCCTGTTAGAACGCAGCCACGGCTCCTGTGTTTATTGTTGCTGTGTCTTTCAGATGAGAAACATCTCTTGAACTAGTGGAAGTTAATGCATTTAGTTCATAGATGCCCTGGAGTAATGTGTGTCCGTTAGTTAGTTAGTTACTTTGTTTGTTTGAATGGCCGCTGTAAATCATGCGTGTTGGCTAGCTAGTATTAGATAAGATGCTAACACAGGACTTGGTCATCACGCCTGTTAACTACCAGCAGCAGTAAGCTGAAGGTGGACGTGGGCTTCACATCCAGAGTTCTGGATCCAAATAGAAGTTGAAATAGGGCTTCATGATTAGTTAATATGTATTTCTGAACATGATTTTTTAGAACATGATTTAGTTTGTGTGTTGCCATACAATGATTTCATGCATTGATTAAAAACGGTTCAAATATCAGTTGGTTAAAATGGCAATAGTTAAAATAGGATCAGTCATATCATGAAAAAGCTGTAAGTGCACAATACATTCACATATTCACAATATGTGAATGTAAAGGCATCAGTAGTAGTAAATGCCTCTGATGATTCATGGAATTGTAACAGCTAGGTGATTTGTGTGGTTTACTGAACCAATGTTAATGTTGTTTTTGTTTTGTTTTCTGTGATTTATGTGTTAATTCACAATGGAATATGTCTACAGAGACAATTAACATACCCATTATAATACTGAAGTTTAAGTTGGACAATAGTAACAGCAGAAATAAGTTTGTGTTACATTAATGCCAAGCTGAGAGATCCTGTAAGAACAACAGCCACGCCTCCTGTGTGTTTATTGTTTCTGTGTTTTTCATCTTATCAACTGTCAGCGAGTCAGGGGTTCAGGTACCCGTTACACTGGCAGTGTCATGTGTATACATTTTTTACACTTTTTAATCTGTTGGCCCCTGCACACTGTGTATGGGATTGTACAATAAATGTTTTATTAAAAAGCTGTTGGTTTTTCTTATAACTTACAAACTCATCTGGTCATCTACTATTTCACTAACAGAAACCAAAAAAGATTTTATTTAGTTTTTTATTGTGAATATTCAATTTAGTTTTTTCTAAAAGCACTTTGGCAATGCTGAGGCATGGATGTATTCAGGTCACATAACTGAAATATGATCAATTCAATGTATTAATAAGATATAAACACTTTTTATGTGGAAAAGAAAAATTTGACCCAGGAAAGCAGATAAGCATCTGCAGATGAAGTTATTTAAACCTCTAAAAAATTTAGATCAGATCATCAGCTAAGAACATACTGAAGTATGTCTTCCACACTTGAGCTGTAAGAGACAACAGGTCCATGATCACACAGACAGTAATAGTTTGTTCTGTAGATCTGAAGGTAAGATAAAACGGACATAATCTCTGAAAGAGGATAATTAGGATTCATGCTAGCATGAGAGAACAGCGAGTATATCTTTTCCATCATGTTCAGTATGATGTAGTTTCATCTACTTTATACTCACTTATGTTGAGTAAAAGATATAACATGAGCTCAGATTTTATTTTTTAGGAATAGTTTATTTAAAACAAACAATATGTGTAAATGTATTTAAAGTGTTTCATCGCCGAACGTTCCCTCCTAAATTTAAAGATCTGACCGATTGTCATTTCCAAAATAAATCTTTGACAAAATACTCCGTCGGTCTATAAACAAAATGTACATTACTGGTCAATAATTATCGAAAAACGTCACTGTCCGCCAGAACCCATTCAAACGGCAATGAGATGTTTGGGATTCAGCAGCTCCATGACCCAAGTGGGTTCTGCATTCCATTCTGGGCATCACCAGTCATTGGCTGTTAGGCTTGCCAGTAAGCAGTGTCCTGATTGGCTGTTAGTGTCACGAATATGACTTGTATTCAATTTGTAAAAAGGTTTTGTGCTTGTAGGTTTTTGGTTTGCGAGCTCGTAGGTGCAGTGCCGCACACGAACACTGGGTGCCGCACTCGTCCAGATATTTTGTATGCCGAAACTTTATGGGTACAAATTTAATTTGCACATACACACAGAGGAAAAAAACCAAAGTGCAAAACTGATCTACATGTTTGCAAATGACATTTTTGCAGACAAAGGTTTCTTGCACAGACACAAAATGATTCTGCAGGTTCAGATTTTTTCCACAAGCACAACTTGTTTTCTACAACTTCAAAACATCATTTTTAAATGCAAAAGTTTTTTGTACGCACAACCTGTCTCTGGCATGATTCTGATAATTTCTTTTCCAACCGTACAGGCAGTGGCAGGCTGGTACCGGCCCATAAACTCTTCAGTCTTTTTCAATGACTCGACATACAAATTTATAATCTATTGATTCCATGCAGTGATCAGTCTTTAGGGGTCGCAATTAGATTAGCTACACAGTCCGATCATTTTTATGTGACTCATTGAGGCCAAATCAAGCTGGCCGAACTTTGTTCTTAAGGGGCTCCGAGAAGTGTTGCGTGATTGGTCGGACATGTGAGGTGGGCGTAGATAAGGTGTGAAAGCACGAATGGAGACATAGTGACTTCCACATTTTTACTGTTGCGAGGATGAATGAACCGCTTTAACTAACAGCTGATGAAGGTGGAGAGAAATTTTTAGAAAAGTTTCCGACAAAATAAATAAATACACGGATACTGCAGCGCGCACAGTCCTGCACTGTCACCCACCAATTTTCATGTAAAATAAAAAATAAACGGGTCAACCTGCCCATTGCTCATAGAGACACAGATGAGCCCCCCGCAGGAACCCCCGCCTCATCTCACGCGCTACTTCTCGTGAAGTATGAAATGCTTTGACAAACAGGAACTTTTTTCTCGCTCTTGCAGCCTCGAGAACAAGAACAAATTTCTCGCTTTTCGCGGAGTGTGTAGAGGCCTTTACTGGCGTCTCCATGGATTTTGTGCCACAAATCACCAATGCCGAATCAGATCAGGAAATATTCAGTTTCATTTTTAATTTTACCCGTGGTGTAAAGGTAGTCAGATATCTGGAAACTAGTATCATAATCTGACCAATCACAAGGGAGCATTTCCAGCTGCAGAGCCGGCTGCAGTCTGGTCTGGCAGAGGTGCGCGTTGAGCCTCTGCGGACCTACTCAGAAGCTATGGCGTTTACGCCATAACCCCCCTGATGCAGATGACGCATGAGTATAAACCCAGCTTAAGAGAGACACTATCCAAGGTATAAACAAGGATGTATCTCTTAAAGCACATTGCCAAAATTAGGATAATTCTTTCACAAAAAATGGTTCTTCAATGCATTTATTACATCCTTGCTGGACTCCTAGGCATCCAAATAATTCCTTGAAAATCTTCCAGCTGATCCAAAATGCTGCAGTGAGAGAATTTATTTTTACACTGAGAGAGATCATGTTTTCTCCATGCTGATCTCTGTACATTGGCTCCCTGTTAAACTTTATTGTTTACTCTATTCAAAATCATTATCGTTACATTTAACACAGTAAATGGGGAAGAACCAAAACCAAAGATTGTTTTGTTTCCTCTGACATTGGAAGAACACCTCACGCTATGCATCCAAGTCTTCTTGCCGAAAGAATTTGGAGAATTTAAGCCCACAGTTTCCAGCTCTAATCAATCACCAACATGAACAGGAATAAACTACTTAATAAATGTAATCTTATACATCATCTTTCAGCTTCAGTCAGAGTTTGAACTCAGGATTAACTTTAAAATGTGTTGGCATCAAACAACTAATCATAATCTCCTCCAGTTATCCCACTCTGAGAGTCCTGTCAAAGAGGAGGCCAGATGTACCTATTTATGTTGGGGAAACGTCCAGACCAGTGTTTTGGTGAGTGGCATCATGAAGCTCCATTGGATATGTAACATATATTTATCTTTTGGCCACTGAAGTTACAGGTTTGTTTCAATCTACATTAATTCACCTTTTCTATGCCAACAGGTATTTAGAGCACAGCCAAGTCAATCTTACCAACGTTAACGTTGTTCCTTTTGGTGTTTGGCAAAACGTAAGCTCCATGTGTTAGTCCCATTGAGTCAAAGTTCAGTTAAAGCATTTATTGAGATTATAAAACAGTTGGAAGAATTGTTGTTTTTCTTGATTAACTTAATGGGGTTGTAAAGATTTTTTTCAAATCCCTCAGATTGATGAACACCTGAGATTTATGATTCTGATGGATGGTGTGCATCCAGAAATGGATACTTGCATCATTGTTGACTATAAGGGTAGGTAGATTTCTGTTTTTCACTTTGAAAAACATCTAGATTTGGAGGGAAAAATGTGAAGATGTTTATAATGCCTCACGTTGCAGGTCACATGATCCTCAACACTGTGGACTGTACCAGGCCTAATGGCGGCAGATTACCACAAAATGTGGACTTGATGATGAGTGACTTTGCTGGTGGGGCATCAGGGTTCCCAATGACCTTCTACGGGGGAAAATACAGTGGTGAGACTCTTAATTGTATGATTACAATTTACTAGTGCTGAGCAGTAAAATAATTATTGATACACTACCAAATTAACCCAGGGCAAGTATGACCAATATGATACTGATCCGATTTCCCATGAACTTCCCATTTTACAATAAACAGTCTGAAGATTTTTGTCGAAATATTTGTTATTAACAAACTCAATGGCATAAAAAAAGTATCTAATAATTCCTAAAAATGTTTCAAAAACATTTCAGTCATGAGAAATGCAGTGGATGGTGGTATTTATATATTTATTTTGCACTTAAAACATAGGGAAAAAACATAAAACCAACAATAAGGGACATAATAAAAAAAGGATAAAAAACCCAAGAGGATTTATAAACAATCCTCCTCATCTCGAACTTGCATCAAACTATCAATGCTTAACATTCCCCATCACACCCCACCCACCCTAAACACATAGACTTATTACAAATAGATAAGTACGTATCTTACTATTCTACATGCAAATGTATTCTATACATTGTATAAACCTTATTAGATTCATAGAATAAAGAAGAAAAAACAGAAAACAAAACAAAAAACAAAAATTCTGCCGCTTTGATCTTGCATCTTATTCTCAACACACGGAAAAACTATTTTTTTATATTGTGTAATCATAGAATCGTCCCTGGCTGAACATAAGAAGTAAGTGCGGTTAATGTGGAAAAACATGCAGAGGAATCTCCTAAAACCTGCAAAAAAGTGCCCCTGGAAGGCTTCCATCATTATTAATTTGATCGATCAGGAACGGAGTATTACACAGCGCATCTGCAATAGTTGCCTCATATGTTCTCTTTCACACATTCATACATACAGTGGTATTGGATCTCACAAACACCAGTTGTTTCTTGGTGATGGCTTCATAGCTACAGCATGTGAATCAAGCGAAATGTGGCATATGAACTGTGAGCGAGATCAACACCCACTTAATCTAAATAAAAAGCAATTTGTATGAAGATAACATGATATAAACATACTCTTTATGCTGTGTGCATACTTGTACCTATTCTAGATTATTGGCTGTGTGTCAAAACCTGTGACTAATGGCAACTCTAAATACATACATGGCCACTATTGCTGCTCCCAAATTAGATAATAAAGGGAGAAACCAATTAAGCTAATTTCCTTAACATTTGGAAAATAAGATGAGCTGCCATGATGGCTGCACTTGTAAAAGTTTAATCCCATTTGTATCATTATTATTCCTTACATTACACTGTCATTTAGCTGACACTTTCATCAAAAGTCTCAGTAAAGAGCCTTCCTAAGCTGCGGACAATATTTGACCAGACCCATTGTTTTTCCAAGAAAGGAAGTATAGATACATTGTTGATATGAAAGTGTGTTGTCCATGGTAAGGGTTATGTAAACATGTTTGAAGTAATGATAGAGAGGCAAACTGAATTTTTAAAAGGTACTGTATATGTATGCGTAGCTTCATCACAGCTAAGATGAGAGGACAGGTGTGCTATAGATATCCCTCAAATCATGTATGCTCAGGGAAGAGAACGCTGAAGCAAAAAAAGAAAAAACATCCAGGTCCAGGCACTCAAAGTCGTTAAAAGTTCAAAAGAAAAAAAAAGCTCTCTTAGCACCTGCTAAACCTGAAACCCATCTATGACTAGACAGAGAGCAAGGCAAAAATTCAAACAATAGGACAAATGATATTGTGAAACTATGAAACCGATGTTAAATCTAAATTCTCATTCAACCCAAGGTACATAGTGCCATTCAGGCTATAAATCCAGTATACCTATCTTTGTTTGAGGCATTTGACTTTGTGTCCACCCCTGGTATCAAAGCTGTTAATGAAAAATTATGCACCACATGGTAAAAGACAATGTAAAAGCCCTCTACCCGGGTGTAGCTGTTACGTCCCAGTGCAAGTCATGTTGACATATTGTGTGTTTTATCACATAACAGCCACTTCCCTGACCTGAATCAGCACTTTAAATACCTGGACAAGAACTAGTACACAGCAGTAGAACAAGAGAGGAGACACCACATAAAGACTTGGAAAGCAAGACAAAGACTAACAAAACGAAGCAAAAAGAAAGTAAAGATAATGTTAAGACAATTATGGGGCTAAGAGTGGAGGCAAAGATTCCTTCATCATCTATCTAGTGTAAGAGTCTTGGATTGTCAGATATGTTTGGAACCTTGTGTGAGAAACAAAACAAATCCTGATGAAACTGAGTCACTTTTGAGCTGCACCCATCTGTTTCTTGCAGATTTCTGGAAAGCAGAGTTCATTAAGACCGAAAGGAGGAAGCTACTGAACTACAAATCCATGCTGGTGAAATCCCTGCAGCCGAGGATTTACTGCCCTTTTTCTGGTTATTTTGTGGAGGCTCATCCATCAGACAAGTTGAGTTTGTATAGAGGGTTGGCTAGCTTCATGGGCCATTTCAGTGGCAGTAGAACCAGTGTCAGTAAAACAAAAAAGCCTAAATGTTATTTACACTCTTGTTACCAGCACAGAACATGCAGGTTATGTTTGGCTCAGTTTTGGACATTGTAAAGCGATGCTGTCTAGAAGCAGCCCAACTATGAAACGTGCTTCTGGGTTCTTTTTAAAAAGTGCCTTACTTCCTTGTCTCTACTCACCAACAGGTACATTAAAGACACAAATGTTAAAAACCAAGCAGAGGACCTCAATGCACTCATCAATAAGCTTGCAGCAGACATCAAGACATGGGGCTGTGCTGGACCTCGGCCTCGCCCTGAAAGACCCAACTAACAGGTTGACTACAGCTCAGCAACTGCTTGTGTGTTCTGAATCTAAAAACATTTTGCTAGATAGTTAAGCAAGTGGCTAATCAGCAACTTAAGCAGAGTGCATTAGGCAGTCAGCCTTTGGGGATGTGAGGTATCAACGCTGTTACAGTTACTGCGTTGCGCTTATACGATGAAATTCATTTTTGTTTTGGGCGAACCAGACATTCATGTTTGCTGCTGCTGGTTATGAGGTGGAGGGGATACAGGTGAAACTGACAAATAAACTGGAGTAGAAGAAGCCGTGTTCCATTGTGAGTAAGTGCTGGCTGAGAATAAAGTAGCTTCATATGTTGAAGCCAGAAGTTGTGTACAGAAGTTGCAACAGCGTTGCATTATGATTCTGCACATTTAAGCCATTTTTAACATGTAACCTGTTTTTCCCACTGGTGATGATGATTGACAGAAAAGTGAAATGTCAGGGGAGATTTGGGTAAGTCAGTGTACACAGCCAAACACAAACACACACACAGAGCACACACACGAGGAGGTGGAGAGGGAGATGATGTTGCCATCCATCAGCCTGAGACAAATCTCTTCAAGATTTTTCTCTGTAATTCATTCTACACAATTTCTTTTTAAATGTTACCCTTTATTCAGGTTATGTTAGTTACATTAAAGACCACATATCTGAACTTTTTTATTTTTCAAAGTAACGAAATAATTGCTTTACTGATTAATGAGTTATTTTTATGATGCATCCACTCAACCTAAAGAGACTTAATTAATATGCAACATGTAAATGACAAGAGCCCAGAAATGTAAAAGTGGTGTCATTAAGATAATAGAACAAATGATGGAGTCTTAATGGTGGTTTTAACCCTGGCCAGTAAGTTTGTCCCTTTTGGGTTGATTGAAGTCAGAAATACAGTCTCACTGGAGAATGTGGTTCGCATCAATAAGTAACCAAGACAAGCGGACAAATGGTGCCCATAGGTGACAATTATGTTGTAAAGAAATGGCATTTTGGTCCTTACAGTGACTTTTTTCTAAACAAGTGATGTTATGTCCAGGGGTGCACATAATATTTTTGGTCTTGTCCTCAGGGGAGAACCTTGAGTTGTTGATTGGTCCTCACGTTTTTAAATAATTTTTTTCCGGCACCCATCTCAAAAATGGAACAAAATAGAAGGAGGCTTGGATAATGTTACATGTAGTTTAATTTCAGATGAAAATAAAGAGAAGCAGTGCAACAGAATGTATGACTTTTAAAGCCTTGGAACTTTCACATTAATGGTGGTGAACACAAACACCAAACTAAATGGCAGCTTTTAAGCGCTTACAGTGGTTGCTTTTTTAAGTACTGTTATCTACAGAATGTCGTCATCCTCATCCTCTGTCTCAGTCTCAGTCCCAGTTTGACTTTCTTCCTCTATTTCACAAATAGCAGAAGATGTTGATGTGCCAGGCCTACTCTTGTCTCCTTGGTTCAGCCTGCGATTACCTGTTTGCATCCACAAGTCAACAGCTGGAGTTGGGTCAAAGGTCTCCGTGGTGAACTTAGACAACAGTGTGCATTAGAGATGAGAGGCGGGAGTCTGATAGGCAAGATCTGTACTTGCTTTTTATGATATTCAAATGTGAGAATCCCCTTTCACTTGCAGCACTACTCAAGGGCAGTTTAAGGGAAAAGAAAAGAACCCTCTCAATGTTAGAATAACTGTCAGTATTGCTTGTCTTCACTACATTCACCAGGTTGTGCACAGAGGAGGCTGACAACGTCTTCCAGCTTGCTTTAAACGCATCCACTCTCTCAAAGTGGAGTCTTTGTCAACAGACATGTTGGCCTCATATTTCTCAAGGATGTTACTGAGAGTTGTGTTGCCAAAACTGTGCAGATCTTTCATTTCAAGAGGCCAAGTTTTAGGATCAAAGATCAGAAACTGATCACACGATTCTAGGGATTCATATCTGCTTTCAAACTTATGAATAAGAGCCCTCAAAACATTTATCTTGTCCCTGTCAGCATCAGCATGTGACCCAGTCTCTTTCCTGAACTTGCCCTCACTCTCCATCAGAAGAGTCAACTGTCCAACAGCAACCATGAGCTCATCTTTGTATTCACCTATAGTTAGATTATCTTGCTGAAACTTGAGGGAGGTGAGCTTTAAGACGTTTCCAATATCAAGAATGTTAGCCAGGAAACAATGAAAACGCTCTGTGCATATCTCTTACAGGCTCATGTCATCACTTGTGGCCACTTGAATCTAAATGGCAGGTAACATTCTCCATATTTTCAGTAGTGTCTCCTGTCTCCATGCACACCGTCTGATATTGTGAAAACTTTCCGAATTTGGCAAAAGCTATGCCTTTCTCTTTGCATATTCTCTTTAGTTGTGCAATTCGTTTTGCACCCCCTTTCTTTAAATAAAATCTCAGCAACTTGACAGTAGCTTGATTAAATGACTCACAGTATGGGACTGCGCGATCAGCGGACTTGGCACAGTTCTCTAGGGCGTGGGCGGTGCACAGAATATGCACAAGGAAATCCCTGATGTCCACCATCTGACGTAATTTGGGAATGATGACATTGTATATTCCAATTTTGGCTCCGTCTGTGCATACAGAGACCAACTTTGTCTTCCATTCCGTTAAACGGCAAGCGTGGAACAGTTGCACAAGTCCATCCACTATGTCCTGTGCTGTTCGATTGACCCCTAGATTAATTAACCACAGGAAATCTGAGGTGAAATATCCGTTGGTGGACACGTTGTGATATCTTCTGGATCAGAAGATGGATCATCAAAGAGCACACCCCAGAATTCAGCTGCTTGCAGCTTTTCTCTCAAATCAGAAGTTATCATCTGTGCGATGCATTCCATGA
>JBBBVT010045189.1:0-10979 GCA_037177035.1 Craterocephalus eyresii | reverse complement strand
CTGAGCTGTAGTCGTCTGCTGATGCAGACACATAAAGTTGTTTATCGTCTGTATTACTTTCAGTTCATTCATTCATTTTCTGAACCGCTTAATCCAATTGGGTAGGCTGGAGCCTATCCCAGCTATTATTAGGCGTGAGGCGGGGTACACCCTGCCAAGTCGCCAGCCTGTTGCAGGGCCACATATAGGGGGACAGACAACCACTCACGCACGCACTCATTCCTAGGGAGAATTTAAAGTGTCCAATTAACCTCACATGCATGTCTTTGGACAGTGGGAGGAAGCCAGAGTACCCAGTGGGAACCCCCTCATACACAGGGAGAACATGCAAACTCCACACAGAAAGGCCACTGTTTCAACCCCCAGGGCTGCACGGTGGTGTGGTGGTTAGCACTGCTGCCTCACAGCAAAAAAGTCGCTGGTTCGAGTCCCGGGCCGGGCTGGAGCCAGCTCGGGCTGGTGGGGGGGTTGATACAGTGGCCTTTCTGTGTGGAGTTTGCATGTACTATGTATGTGCATACTTCCACTTATGTACTCCTCCTTCTTTTGCGCGCTCTCACCCATTTCCAACTGCATTATGGGACGGAGTAGGATACACCGCATGCATCCTTCTTTTCATGACAAACGAAGTGCGGGTATGCAGGGTGGATCAGGAGGCTTCATCTGATAGGTTTGTAATGGGACAGTCCTTGGCGCGCCGCTCTGACGTATGCAGCCGACAAATCCACACTTCAAAGCGCGTGGCCTTCTAAATGAGACACAGCCAATGTCCTGTTTTCTGTGTCCAAATCTCGCGGGATTATTCTGAAATTGCACAATAACTTGTGTCAAAACACCAGTGGGAGATTCCACTACTGACCCCAAAACATTCTGATCGCCAGGTAAGACAGATACTTACCCCAGACCAGAACAAATTATATCTACCCGTATGTCTGTCTATCTATCGAAGCGTCGGCTATTTTATTTTGAAAGTAGCTACCGGAAGTGGGTCGCCGTCGTTGTGCGCAGCTTTGCAGCAGTAGAAGAAGAAGCGCAGGCACTGCGGTGATAAACAAACACACGCAGCGGAGCCACGGTTCACTTTCAGGAAAGCTGACCTTCTTCATGGACCGACTTTAACACCACCTGGTTTTTAAAAAAATCCAGGGGAAAAAAGGAAAACCGGACGGATTTTACGCTCCTCTCCCTCCCTCTTTCCAGCCTCTGAGGCGGCTTATGTGACATTTACGTCCCGGCGGAGAAACTAGCGAAACATGACGGAGCTGAGGAAGCGAGGAGGCGGCGGAGGAGACCCTGACAGCACCGACAACATCAGCGACAAGGTAAATCACACCTGGCGGAGCAGAAAAGACCGCGAGCCGTCGCACCGAAAACGAGTAAGTCAGGTTGTTGTTAGGCTAGCTGCGGGGCAGGTTAGCTGGCGGAGCTAAGCTAGTTAGCCACGGTGCGGTTAATCCCGCAGCACGCGCACCGAAACCGGTCCGAAAGGAGACGTGAGACCCGGAGTTTGGTCCGAGGGTCACCTCCTTATCGTGCCTTTCACCTTGAAGTGGTTTGCCGCCGTTAAAGGTAAAGCTCCGCCTGAAAAAATAGATCTTAGTTACATTAAAACCATTCAACATGAAGGGTTTGACAGGTTAATTAAAAATGTTAAGGGCATTAATATCAGTTCTTTGTTTATTTCAGCACTTTTTATTTTTATTTTTTTGTTTTCTTTAACTCTTATTTATATAATTTAATGCTTTCTGCGTAATGAGAAGTCATCAGAAAATGTCTAATTCCAGCCAGAATAATGCATCATCTCGGTGTTTGAACCACATTTAAAGATGGAAAACTTCTTATGACATTATAAGATCAAAGAACCAGCTTAAAGAAAAAAGAAAAACATTGATTTTTGTTCTCCTTTTACTCCTTTCTACATAATAAGAGTCTTTAAATAATAATCACAAGTTTTACTCTATATATAGACCCCATAAACATTTAGTGTGGAAAAAGTAAAACCTCCAAAATAAAAGATCCCTTTGTTAAGATGAGACATTTTCTGTAAAATTAATCAAAACCTTTTCTTATAGACATAAAGAATAAAAAGAAAAAGTCATTTACATATAATTTTAACGAGTACAAGATTTAAAACATCATTATAAAATTATATAAAATGTACTAATAAAAGCATCGAAAATATAATTATTTTCTAAGTGTAAGCTCAGGATTTGGTGTTAAAGCGGACTTCTTTAAACTATTCTGATGTCGCCTCAACTATCCTATAGTTTGTTTATCAGAGATGATATCCACATATTGTCCGTCATTAGATGCAGCTGCATCCTTCCAAAGAAACGTAGTAAGCCTGTAAATTTTATTTTTTAATTTTTAGGCAAGCCTGGAGCATTTTTTATTTATGCTATGCTATTTTCTTTCATTCTTTAACCTCCGAACAGGCCTGAAAGGGTTAAATATATTAGAATAACAGCTTCTTCATGGTGTGAATGGCTGGTTTTCTGTTAAATGAATGGAAGGATCGGAGGAAACTGTTTGTTTTGGTGTTGTCTGACTGCATGTTGAGGAGCTTTTATTGTCAGAAGTTTATCATTTTAGCTGTAAAAGCAACAAGGTGAGCTCGCTGTGGGCATATTTTGGTTTCAGGAACATTTGTTGAATTTAGACCATTAAAATGGATAAAAGATGGAAATAAACTGGATGAAATGAGCTTTTTAATTCAGTGAATCAATGGATATTTATGTATTTGTGGGAAAAGCAGAATCATCAATATTTTAGTTTATCTTTAAAGAAGATGTCGGATATTTGCCTCTGCTGTTTTATCTCGGTCAGATATGATCGTCAACACGTATCTTTGGATTTTGGACTGTTGTCACACGAATCGACTCATCTGGAAACGTTTTCCCACCCGTGACCTTCCACACATCGTTCCAGCCAATAACCAAGTTGAAGTCAGATAGTGATGCTCTGTGTTTAGTTTGTGTGTCCATATCGTTGGAGGACGACTAGAAGATAAATAAACTGTTATCAGAGTGTTAATGGCCATGTTTAAATGAGTTTTAATTCCTCTTTAATTCAGAATTAAAGATAATCCAGCTTTAAACAGGTGAATAATGAGCATGTAAACACTTATTCCTGATGCAAATGTTAATTCTGAATGAAACTATATTAGGTGGGGCGCCCAAACGAATCGCTGTTCATCAGAATCGAGATTCTTGTTCATCAAGATTCAGAATCGTTTCAACATTTCCAAAAATCAAGTTTTTAAAAGACTTAAAACTTATTTGCTTTACTGCTTTCAAAGCTACTTCTAAGTGACAAAGACATGTGAAACTCTGCAGGTTTGCGACTTTAAACCGTTTTTTGATTAAAATAATCAGTTTTCTTTCTAGGGCTGTCCCGATACCACTTTTTCACTTTCGATACCGATATCGATACAGAGGGTTGAGTATCGGCCGATACCGATACTTGCATTTTGTTGCGAGCAAAATATTGTGTCAAATCTCACCTAAAAACCTTAAGGTGTAACTCATAAAGTCCACAACAGAAGGTGTGAGAAAAATTGAGTCATTAAGTTTAACCAATGAGTTAATTTAGAATAAATTTAAAGACTTTGTGTAACAAACGGCACATTTAACATTTCTGTTGTAAGAAAAAACAACCTGAGTAAACCCTGTAGAAAACGAGCTAGGAAGAATACTCTGGTGTAGCAAGCGTGCTGGTCAGGTAAAAGGGCTGGATAGAAAATCTTGATCACCTGGTATTGGCAGCAGTATCGGCAAAATTTATTTCAGGCCGATACTATCCGATCCATGTTTTTTTGTTGGTATCGGCACGGATACCCGATACTGGTATCGGATCGGGACAGCCCTATTTCTTTCAACCAATGAAACAATTCCTCAGAGCTGTTTCTGCTTATAAAAGAACAGAGTTAATTTTGTTTTGAGTTTTCCAGAGTTGTTTTGTCACAAAACAGGATTAAATGTGAATTAAGATCAGTTTGAATCGATACAGAATGAGTCGTGAGTCGCTGTTAGATTCACATCCCTGATTTTAGATTTTAACGCTGCTTCTGAGTCGTGTGCTTTACTCAGACAGACCTGATGTTTGCTACGGAAATGCTCAATGGGATGTTCGATGTTCTTCTCAGGTTGTAAATATCTGGAAAAGTCTTCATTTATAAAGCGTAGGAGAAGGTAGAACCTCTCATTCTGGCACAACGGTCTGTAACGCCTCATTTCCTTGTGATGCTCGGTTCCAGAGGTTAGAAGCTTGAATCTGCAGACGTTCATAGAAAAATAAAGTCTTTTCTGAGGCAGAGGGAACATCGAGTTTTCCTGCCTCCGTCAGCCAGTCGGAGCGTTTCCGTTAAGCAAGACGCTCCAGAGCGATGAGTCAGCCGGCACGAGGCTATTTCTGGGGTTAAAGGCTCACTTTGCTGCGTCACACCCAGACGAGGCGTGTTGACATGAGACGTGTTTACAGACGCTGCAGCTGCAGCACGATTTCTCCGATGCCGCGGCGGTTCTGCTCGCTCCAGCTGCTGGACATGATGGCTGACCCTGGTGGCCCTGCAGACTCCAGCAGCAGCAGCAGGGACGCTTAACGCTCCGCTGGTCTCAGCCTCAGTCGGCCTCAGTGCGGCTCAGAGGCAGTTTTAATATTTCTACAGGTTTCATGCAGGAACTGGGGGGATAATGAGGTTTTAAATGGTTCTCCTCATGTTGCTCCAGTAAAACTTTGACTTGTTTGAGCTGCAAAATAAACAAAGTATGGTGTTACCCAAACATGCTGCATCATCGTTTTTATTTGGACACAAAAAGAAAATATTTAGCAAAGTAAAAGTTGTAATTAAGACGATTTTACCGTCTGATTTCATGCAGGTTTTATGTAAGTCCGGATGATCAATACGAGAAGATATCGCTTCCATTTAAATAAAATCACTAAAACACAGAAAATTCTGATGTTTAAAAGTGAAACTATGTTCTTTGGGTTCAAAGATTTTCTGTTTTATATGTTAATTATTAGAATAAAGCGAATGTAAGCACGACTCACAGATTCAGTTCAACTGATGCTTGATTGTTTTCACTTTGGATCAAAAGTCCAATTTGATTTGTCTTTGTCTTGAATCTGTTTTTGTTTTTTCTTTCTTGAAATATTTAACTGATTATAAACATAATGTTATATTTATTCATGTAAATCTGCCCATGAATTAAAAACAAAGCCAGGCTTTTCCACTTCTACCAATATTTACTGCATCCGTGATATTTTCTGTCATACAGGACGAGTTAGAAAGTTATTATTTAATCATTTATTGTGAACGATAGCTGATTTGACATGATATTTTTTGGTGAAAAAGGGACGGATTAAAGTTTTTACTTTGTTCTTTCCCTTTTCATCTAGAAATTTTGTTGAAAATATGTTTGATTTTATTTTAAAATGATGAGTGACGTCTGACGGCAGCGGGCTCCAGAGTTCTCAGTTTTATGTGCGGACGCTGGTGTTTGTGGTCCTCCTGCAGCAACGTTGGCTCTTCATCGATAATCATGAAGACAAAAGAAGCCTGACGTCGTGTGGAAGGAAACAAGGGGAGAAGCTTTAGTTTGCATTTCAAGAATCAGACCATCTCTGCTATTTACATGTCATTTGAATCAGTTTTTAACCTTCCTAGCTAAAGCTGCTCATTACATCGAGATTTTCAAATACACACAAGATATAAAGTGTGGAATATTGTGTATAACAAGTTAGCTTTTTTGCATATATGCATCAGAATATCTGACTGAAATTGAAGTAGATGTGTATTATAATGATAAAAATATCTTTCAGTGACCATAATAAGGATATATCAAGCTTGTTTTGAGTTGAAAATATCTTTTTTTCGCATTTTGCACAACTATATCCTTGTTATGGTCATTGAAAGTAAAAAAAAAAAAAAAAAAATTTAATACACATCTACTTTAATTCCAGTCAAACTTTTTAATGCACATGTGCTGTTAATCCATAATAAAAGTGCATTTAGCACTCAGGACTTTAAATTTGAACCATCTCCTCAGTTGCTTGACAAAAAACTTTATCCAGATTAGGGCTGGGCGATATGGCCAAAAAATAAAAAATCCGAATTTTACAAAACCAAATCCGATTTTCTTTAATCTTCCTGTCTTTTTCTTTAAAACAGATCACAACTATTAGATTTTATGGGAAAACATGCTTTTATTTCAATCACCCATTCAGGAAGTTGACCTAAATTCAAAGTGCAGATATTTAAGTTGGGAAACAAACTTGTAAAACAAGCTGGCAGGCCCTGCCACTGTAAACAGTGAAAATATAACTTTCACGCATACAGTTGTACAGGTGAGGGAAGGCAATGTTGGCTAAATATTTCCAGCTAAGAAAATCTCGATTTTCAAAAAATTAAATCCTCATTTAATCCGCAAATTAGATTTATCGATGAAATCGATTTATTGCCCAGTCCTAATCCAGATATATATTGTGTGTCTTGAATAAGTAAAAAATGAGTGAGAAATTAAATTTGGGTTATATCGGCAGGATAAAAAGTTAAAAAATCAAGTCTCAGAGGTCTGGGAAGAGTCTCTGACTTCCTCCGTCTGACTCCACAGCTTTATTTATTAGAGTAAATGTATTTATAGGCATGACTTGGACTGTGCTGTGTTGAAATCCAGCATGTGTGGGTGTAAACAGAGTCTAAGTACAAAGTTCAAACAACCGGGTTGTTTCCCTCGTCTCATTGATCCCGTTTGGTTCCCGGGCGGCTCTTTGTGCTGCAGCTGGTGGAAAAAGCAGGGATGCTGCTCGTTTTGCTGCCGATTAGCCTAATTCCTTGCAGCATGAGGAAGCTTGCGTAGGCTGTAGCTTAGCCAGGCTGATCCTCCCGTTCGACCACATCCAGGCTCTCGTGGTGTCGCTGGTTTCCATCTTCCAGGACTTTTAATCGAGCAGGCTGTGCTTGTTGCTGCAGCTCTGTGAGGATTACACATCTCTGATCAGTCAGAACAGGAAATAACAATAGTTATAATAATCTGGATGCACTATTTACTCATCTCACTATCATGCCAAAAAAAGCTCATGCCTCTGTTTCAGTTTCAATTAGAATTTTTTATTTCTTCTTCCTCTTCTTCTTTTTCTTTCTCTTCCTCTTCTTTTAACTACAACTTCTAATGATAATAATAATTATAGTAATTTTAAATTCAGTTTTTAGTATTTTGTGTTTATTATTTAAAAATGTCTCAATTCAGTTTGTGTACAGTGTTTATTACTGTTATTAATTGGTTGGTATTAATTAATATATTTGTACCTTTTTATCTTATCTTATATCCTAAAATTTTTATTTACCTTGAAATTAAATGAGATGTTTATCATTTTCAATAATAATCATTATTTTTGTATTCATTATTTCAAAATTTATATTTTAGCTTTACTTCTTTTAATTTGTTAACCTTTTTATTAAAACAACTTCCTTGACAAAGTCTTACACAGCATCACAGGTACAAAAACAAGGATTTGACAAACTATGAGAACAATCAAATAATCTTGGAATTAAGGAATATTGTTTGTAAGTCCAACTATTAGCACACAAACTTTACTTGATTTGATAAAAGTTTGAGTTAAACATGATGTAATTATTTTTAACGGAGTGGATTATTTTAATCGGTTTGTCCATTATTTTAAAAATAAATATGAAATTAGATTATTATTATTATTTTATTTTATCATTATTATTATTATTATTTTTATTTTTTTTAATTATTATTTTATTATTATTATAACAATAATTATTATTATTCATTTAAAAAACCTTTTTAAAATTATATTTATTGACTTAACATCAGCACTGTTGGTGTCCAGATTTCTGCCAGTAAACTAATGAACAGAAGCTTAATATTAAGCTCTGGAAATAGTTTCTACGTATAATTTCTTTGCTGAAATGAAGTGTGAGAAAGTGGCCGCTCTGCCTCCTGCTTCTGCAGTAAAGACATTAATATCCAAAAGGAGCAGGACGAAGATGACAGCAGAGGTGAGCTGAGCTGCAAGGACACGGTGCTGCTGCTGTCTGCAGGATTAGTCTGATCCCCACTTGGATTGATTTCACACAGATTTGCAGCAGTGTTTGAGGAGTTTGACTCCCAGACTCGTTGCATTTGACGGTTTAATTAAAGACACAGAAACACATTTTTTACGTTAAACCTGCATGAGAGGGCTTCAGTCATCAGAAGTAAAGTCCACCGGTGCATGAAATGGATGCTGTGAGGACCTGCACACACATAAACACAGCTGTGTTGGATCAGCTCTTTCTAACATTTTTGTAACTAGTGGAATAAAGACGTAATTATGACCAGTCTCTGCTATGGTTTCACTGCTGGACACCTGTAGTTACACCTGTTGGATTGCTTGTTAGCACAAACATCTAACCAGCCAATCACACGTCAGCAACAAAACACATTTAGTCATGTAAACATGACTTACTGAGGAATGAGGAAGAACATGTTAGTCTGAGTATTTGTCTTTTGAATGAGAGAAAATATCAGGCTGTTGATGTCGGAGGTCAGGAGACTGGGCAGACTGGTTGGAGATGATAGAAAGGCAACAGGAAGTAATCTAAGAACAGGAAACTGAGGCTACAGTTCACACAGACTCACCAGAACTGGACCTGAAACCATTATCGGGAGAATTAACGATTAATTATTGATCAATCATTAACATTTTTTTTTATTAAAATGCAGTATTTATTGGTTATTAAAATATGTTTACTTACAACTTCAGCACCAGTCAAAAGATAATTTCATTATTTAAATTATTTTATTAATTCACGCCAAGTTCACATTTAATCCTCTTTCAGAGACAAAAGGTGCAGATTAACTCCGTTACTCTGTAAGCCTGACACAGCTCTGAGGAATTGTTTCATTAGTTGAAAGAAAACTGATTATTTTCATTAAGAAATTGTCTAAACGTTGCTAACCTGCAGAGTTTAGCATGTTTTTGTAACTTTGAAAGTTGTCAAGCACATGATTTTTAAGTCTTTTAAAAAGTCTATTCTTGGAAAATTTGACACACACAGCTCAGGTCAGATATGGCAGAAATTTTGGGTATTAAAACACCGGTAATGATCATTATTATCATTAAGGGCGACTGTTTCTAAATCCAGCTCATACTTCCATTGTGGGATTAAGTTTCCTTTTTCCACTTGAGCGGCTCGCCGACGCTCCCGGACCTTTTCCTTTTACCTTTCATGGTTGCTTTTACTCAAATGTTGCCAAATACGGTCAACTGGGGTCATCGGGGTTAAATCCGAGAGCTTTTCCTTCAGATATAGGGCCGCAGACATAATTAGCTGAGAGCGCTGAAAACGGGAGACGGCTGAGGAGGAGGAGGAGGTGTAATGTACATTTCTACTCAGGTTTTAATGAGCAAACGTTGACACTTTGAAGCGGTAAAAAGCTGTTCATCCTTTCTGGTATTGTGACTAAAAAAGGAAAGAATAGTTGCTTAAATCCCCTTCCTGATGTTGTCTGAAGTCATCTACCCCCTCTACATGACTGAAAACTGTCAGGGGGATTTAAAAGAAGCTTTTCTTCCACATAAAAACCAGCCGATTTGAATGGCGCAATACAAAATCCCGATATATCGTGATACTTTTGGTAAGATGATACATCGCAATTTTTCTCTACCAGAATTAAATTGTAAGAAAACTGTCTCAACTTAGTAAAAACGTAATAATATGCTCGACATGAACTTCCTAAATGAGAGCAGAGGATCTACTTTTTTTAAATATTTGCTCTTAATGTACAAGATGGATAAAGAGATTAAAATCGGCCTCATACCACCACCTAGTGCAATATACACGAAGAATGGCCTTAAATATACAATATTTACATTTTTTATGTTTTTATTTTTTATTTTTTACTGTTTTTATTTGAACAAATATCTATATAAATCTAAAATGAAAGTGCTCAGGATTATCCCTGTAAACTTTCACAGAAAGTCTAGTTTAGATGCAACAAAATGAAAAATCCCCATGTAAAGTTTATATTTATGGCAAATTGTTGATTTTTGGGGGGAAAATGTAAAAAAAAATTGAAAAATTTATATTTTTTGTCATAAAAACATCAATACTGTAGTTTGAATGTAGATCATTGGTGCATATTTAGCAAATTATTCATTTTGGGTAAAAAAAATTTAATCCTTTTTCCGAAAAACTTTTTGAAATATGTTTAGAAAAATGTTGATTAAAAATGTTATATTGTGGATTTAAATAACTTTTTCTCTGCTGTTTAATGTTTGCATACAGCATATTGTTGATTTTGAAAATGATTAAGAAAAAAAACTGTTCCCGTAAAAAAGTGTGATTTTGAATATCGAAACAGTGTCATCACACAAAATATCGCAGTATTTCGGTAAATCAGTAATTTCCTGCACCCTGTTGTGCACCCGTGTGTGTGAGGTGGAGGGATCATTATCTGGAGCCAGTGTGTGACTATCAGTGTTTGTGATTTCATCAGGAGGCGGAAGGCGAGGACAGAATGGGCCTGTCAGGCGACGCAGAGGGAGAATGTGATATCGACTCCAAAGCAGACACTCCAGACGTTCCCCTCTCCACGGCCGACACGGACAACACTCCACAATGCCTGAACAAAGCTCTGAAGGGGCTGCCGCCCAGGTACGCATGAGCTTCTCCAGCTAAATGTGTGCTTGTCATGTCTCAGGTACGGTCTGAATAAACGGAAGACGTGCAGATGTCTGATTACAAGGAGGTCAGATATTCTTATTCACTGCTGAGTGATCGATCACCTTCCCATGTCGGCTGATTGGATCTGAAATAGGCTGCAGCCGTGGGACGTGTGTGAGCGTGTTCATGTTAATGAGTTCAGTGGTAAATGTCCACTCGTCCCCACAAACATGGTTTCTTATGTGCACAGTGACATGCTGTTAAACATTCTTCTAGTAAGAGACAACAAGAGGAGATACAGAAG
>JBBBVT010045170.1:0-10981 GCA_037177035.1 Craterocephalus eyresii | reverse complement strand
ACACCCGGTTCTTCACAAAAAGATTTTTTAATTCCTTCAGTGTGAAAACAACGAATTTCGCTTTTAGCCCCTTTAAGTATAATCTGGCTGGTCCTTTGTCTCTTTGCTCTGGAAGACGTCCGTTTCATGTTTCTACTTTCCATTTCGGAGCAGCTCGGGCCCAGTTTAACCAGCTGTGTTTCTGGGAAGTGTTGATACTTGGCTCTCCTTCCATGAAATATGTTCATGGAAGGGCTCACATGGTATCCTTTACAGAATGATGTTGTTTTCAAGGCAGCGCTGCCTGAGGAGTCAGAGGCGACTGGCATTCAGTGTTTGTTTTCAGCCTTGTGGCTGACATGCAGACATTTTTCCAGATTCTCTGAATCTGCTGGTGATATTATGGACAGAAGATGATGAAATTCATTGCAATTTTTAAGCAATTGTATTTGCTCACTGTATCGTTAACAAAGTGGGGAACTTTCTCCATATCCTTACTTGTGAGTAACTTCCTTTTATCCCGAGTCATGACACTCATCTGTTCCCAGTGAACGCCCTCACCTGTGGAATGATCCAATCAGGTGTCTTTGCAGCACGGCCTAACTTCACTCATCTTTTGTTTTCCCGTTGCAACTTTTCTGAAATATTAAATTCAAAATGGGTGAAACCAATTAGGTGGATCCATTTAACATTGTATATCATTAAATGTCAGGTAGAGAAGGATTTGCAAATCATAATATTCTGTTTTTATGTACATTTTATGTCTCAGCTTTTAGAATTCAGCTTCATTTGTTGCTGCTGATGACTGGGTTTATGTTTGTTATGATGGCTGGATACATCAGTGATGACAACACTGGAGGCAAGGAGGGTCAAGTGTCCTGCCCAAGGACACAACGGCAGACGACTGGGGCAGGAACAGGATTTAAACCTGTATACTTCCCTTGTATGAGGGCCAACGTTACAAGTCACGACTAAACCCCTAAAGTTAACTGAATTCAAAATCCCAAGTCTATTTAGCATGATGAGACAACCTGTTATGCGTCAGCTCAACTTAATTCAGATTAATTTTCTGACAAGTGCCACTAAAAGCACAAGTCTATCATTATAATCTAATTAGTGCAGGCATTAGATTTTCATCACATTCCCACTGTGATCATTGTTTTCTTTTCTAAAGTAAAGGCATATTATGATTAAATGTGCTGTATGTACACAATGTTCCATTTAAGAGTCTGCAGATTCGTAGGCTGCATCCATCAAATAATGTCCCAATCCGAAACCTCGGAATGAGCCTCTGAATCCACCCTCCACCCACCGTTTAGCTTTAAACAAAGGCTAATGGCGATGCATTCTTCGCAGCCTCTTTCCGCCCATAATTCATTGCAAACAAGACAACAGGCGGAGCCACGGCTCTGATGCAGGCAGCTGCATTGTGAGGACTACGATTTTAACTACTAGTATTTATTTTACCGTAGAGATGTGATAGAATATAAAAAGAAACTTAAGTTTGTTAAACTGTGGCAATAATATAATGTAATATTGAATATCTATGGATTTGTAAGGTGTTCATAAAGTGTTACCAGCTATTTTTCTTGTTCTTTTTTTATTTATCAAAGCCAGCCACTAACATAGATTTAAAATGAGACTTTAAGTAGACATTTCTATCTCCATTTGCAGTCATCTGAAGGAATTAGCAGAAGTCCTTTAGGGACTGGAGCGTTATTGGAGGTTCTCACACACTAGGTAGGCTGTCTCGTTCCATGAATGAATGAATGGTTTTGAGGTGTGCAGCCTACAAAGGCGCCGTAGCCATAGCACACCCCCAAACAGACCTGTGAAGACTTTCATTTGGAAGGAGTCTGTGCTACGATCCTTTTCTGCTTATCTGGTGTCAGAGAGGATCATGTTATCTAGCTGTTCTTAGACTAAATGTCTCTGTCAGCTTGAGGGATTTCTTCTTCATCTGAAGATGCATCATCTGGGCTCTGTTCTTCCTCATCGTCTTCTTTAGATACCTCCTCTTCTGAATCGGTGTTCTCTTGTTCCTCCTGGATGATTTTTACTGACATTACAGCCACATTTATACATCCACCTCTTTCAACTTTTACATGTTGCAGGAGATTAAATACTGAAAGCCTTGACTCGTACTGTGTAGAAAACTGTGCTACTGTAAAACCTATATGTGGCAGTGTTTAAGAATATGGCAGGTTTTGGCAATGTAGAATAGTTGATTGCTGCCTGTAAAGCAACAGTTTCCACCTCATTTACATTATGGAATATAGCATAATTAAAAATGTGTGTGGTTATCTGTTAAAAGTGCTTATTTGCAAAGTACCCATGGGTGTACATAAAAATATTACTTTAATCCATGCAGATTTCTACACCTAGATTTGAGACATTGTAATTAATGAGTTGAAAAAGTCCTTCATACCATTAGTACCTCTCAAGTGTTGTAACTACAGTAAGAAGACAGGCCCCCTCATGGCATGATGCTACCACAGCCATACCTCACCATGTGCTTTGCATTGTATTTCATTTGAGGACTCTACCAGAAAACCTGACTGATGGAGGCTTGCTGAGGTGGTCTCCCCTCCCACGGGCTCTCCCAACCACCCAGAAGACCTCTAGTCCAGTTTCTCAGTCTACAGTTTCAGTCTCATACTTTTATGTGAGAAAACATGTCTTTCTGTAAAGGAAAACACAACTTTGACTATTTCATGGTCTTGACTGACTAGTGTGTGCACACAGGTCAGGATGGGGCCCATAAAAATCTTTTTGTAGGTTTTGGTGAGTTTTAACCTCTATAATAACATCCTTAGGGTGACTGTTCAGTCTCTTGTTAGCTTCTTGGACCCTGTGCCTCCAGTGACAGCTTCCAGAAAGAGTCATGATGGTTTGAGTCCTTGTCTTTCACAATTACTGACAACTTCTTCACATAACTCCAGTTCATTGCCAAAGTCATTTCAAAGCATTTTAACGTGACAGCAAAGTTCAGAATGATCTTATGCAGTTCATTGGATTTATATAATTATTATTCATGAAATGTTGCCTAAGAGAGGGACTACATCAAATGTTTGTTTGATTTAATTTCCCAGTCCTGAGCATGACTGGGTGGAGTGGAACTACTTCTTTTTTAATAGAAAGAGACCTCATGAAGCAGATTGAAGAAGGTCGGCCATCTGCCTCCATCAGTCGTGGAGTGTCACTCCATCTGATGTGAGAAAGCTTATTAACTCGCAGTTGTCCCAGATACTACGCCCAGCAGAGTGAATTTTTCACAGGTGGTAGACACGTCTAATAGATCTACCTGACCACAACTGGAGGGCCACGGTAAAGATGGAACAGTAATGATGACTATAAACAATCTTTTTCATCCAATCCATCCTCTGCAATCCAGGTTAGATGGCAGGATCTATGTTTATCTTGATTTGTGTTGCGACACCTGTACAGCTGGTGGTATTACACAGAAATAATATATAACACTGTATGTGTTGGCTTTGTTCATGGTCCCAGCTTATTCTGACCTCTAAGCCACTGGTTTGGACGTGAGTTCATTACCAGCTCATCTGACGTCATAGATCCTTATACATTAGCCAAGAAAGAGTTACGCCTAAAATTGGTGAAATACTCTTGGAAAATGGAAAAATGGAAAATCTTGGAAGGCCATAACTTCTTCATGGGTAAAAACTTTTGGGTTTTAGCTCATCATTTGAAATATTGCTTTGGAGCTGTAGTCTTGGCAGCTGAAACAAGAAAAGCTCTAATTTCCCCACCAAACAGCAGCCTAACGTGCTGAAGGGATTACTAACCTTTCATGGAGACATGACATGATTCAACTCCCCAGCAAAAGTTCACAAGACAATTGTTTCTGAGACTTTTTGTAAAACCACTGAACAGCTCTTCCAGTTATTTTATTTCATATCAGATGGCTTGATACTGCAGTTGTTACTTCCCCCCAACCAATCACAAACACATTCCCAGGCACGCTCCACCGCCAAGCCCTGCTACCAAGATATAATAAGAGTGCATTTAATTGTGAATTAATTTCATTTTAATTTAACCTTTATTTAACCAGGTGAGTCAATTGTGAATTGTGAATGTCCATTTAATTGTTTAACAGGACATATATGAGATTAATGCCAACTAAACACTGATTTTAAAGAAATAAGTTTCCATTAATTTCCACTTTCAGTTCTGGTTAAAAGGAGGGTGGATAAAACTTAGAGCTGGAATTTATTGTTTGTGTGTTCTTTAGTAAAAGTAGGTATTTAATCTATCAGGATTGCACTTGACACATATTTTAAAATCATTTTATAATGATCAATATTGATCAATATGATTTTTCTTTTCATCAGTATAATATTTTTCTATATTGTCCAGCCGTAGCCAGACAAATGCTTATGGCAGAAACCTCCTCTCAACCTCACTCTTGGCCCTCAGGCAGCATCCTGATGGGAGAATACTATAGAAGAGAGTACTATAGAGTACTATAAAGCACATCAATATTAAAACTATATTAAAATTTATATCTATATCGATGAATATGGTAAAAATGATTGCGATAATATTTTTTGTAAACAATGTGATGTATTTTGGTGGGCGGGGCTTAGCTGGACGCAAAACATTTTAACGTCCCTAGCTTGTAAAGGCCGGTTATTCTGTTTGAAATAAGTATTTTTGTAGCAATAGACGAGGAAACCCCACAGTTTAGTGAGTATGTTAACTAACCCTAAACTCACAGACTGAGACCGTAAATGTTACTTTAAAAAGTTGCCTCTGATTGATGGGACGACACTCACCGACCCATACACTCTTACCCATGGAATGGACGACTGCCCACCGTGCAATGGCCAGACATTTACAAGCCTTTAATTTATTAAGACTCTCCTACAAAGAAATTACAAGAAGTTAGCGGAAAAACTACAAAATGAGGTGTAGCAAATGCAACTTTTGCCTGAACACATCTGAAATATACAGCCGACGTTTAGTTGGCTAGCGGTTAGCATTAGCGCAGGTAACACACACCGCAGATCCCCCAAATAATGGTTGACTTAACGGAATTTCAGTCAAAATCTAGTCTAGCCCATAGCGTTATCCAGGATGAAACTGATGATGTATTACATGTAAATCTTACCTGATATGAAGTGTGCGCTGCAAACACGAGCGTTCTTAATGATGTTTTCAGTCCAATCCTTTTATCTAATCGTATTTAATCAAATTTTCCTGTCTGATAGTGGTTAGTATGCGATAAAACTTCAAGTTTGTATTTTTACTTTTGAGGTTTTGGCACCCCAAAACACACAAGATGACATTTTCCAAGGCAACAGTAACAGTTGTCGCTCTAAGCCTCACTTTGTTTTGTCTCCAGTTGATCAAGTGACGTAGGCCACGAAGGGGTCTATATGTCATAGCTAGAAAACAATTCATTGTTCAAAACTAAAACATCCACATAATATCTAGAGGGGTGCAGAATAAAAGTATTAAAGCTACTGATTTAAAGTAAAAAATCGTACATAAATGCTTTATCAATTTTGACGGGTCCAAAAAATATAAATATTTCCATCTATTAACCATGGCAACATTAAGGATTTTATGCCAATAGTTCAGGAGCTGAAAACAATTAACTAGTTAAATTTAAATTAGTTAAAAAGTTAAAAACTTTTAAGTAAACCTTTGTTGGCTGTCTGTTCTCAGTGTTCCCTGATTGGATTATTATAGGTTTTAGTAGATGAGACGGGCACCAGATCTGATAAAAGCCATCAGATGTTGTCAAAAGCTTCAAATCTGACACTTTTACTCCTTTTAGTTTGATAGCGACAGCTGTTCCGCTGAGTTAATGTTTCCCTTTAGCACGCCTGATCAATCTCTTTGTTTTCTTTAGACTTTCTTTTCTTTGTCTACGAAAGCAAAGTAACTCAGCTTATCCAGACTTTTTCCACTCTTCACTTCACAATTAAGTGCAAAGAGACTTCTGTTGTTCCAACAAACACAGAAATGTCTGTTTTGTTTACTTGAGGCAAAACCAACAGTGTGACTCAGAGAGCAAATAAAAAGCTGGTTCTCTTTTGTTTTAGGAAGGACTCTTTGTATAGTCTTTTCTTTTTAAACTTGTCATGTCCAGCATGACAGCGGCTGTTGTGACAAACAAAGAGGAGCTTAACGGACATAAGGCCCCCCAGATACTACAGTATGTTTCCTTATCTTTTTTAAAATGAGTTTACTAACTTTGCTAGCCCTGACAAGGTGGGTGGGAAAAGGAAGGAGAGAGTAAGTTTTTCTCTCTGCCTCACTCCTACCCTGTATGCACTTCTCTTTCATTTAGATTCTACTGGGATTTGAAGTGTTATTTCACTGAGTATTTTCAGTTGGTCCTCCTGGTGGTAAACAAGTCTCGTTGCCATGGAGACTCACGATAAAAAGCCTTGAAAGAGCAAAAAAAATATGCAGAAAATCCCCTTTGCAGCACAGCCTCTGACCAGCATGAAAAATCTTCTTGGACAAACCCAAATTGACAGCTGTGGTCTAAAAAAAGACGGTTGTATTGGAAAAATCACGCAAGTTAAGACAGAGCTACTACAATTTGCTGCCACCCAGCGTCAGATTCTAGAATAATTCACAAAAACATCAGCCAAAATAAAACCATGAACATGAATGTCAGTGTTGATCAAACCCACAAGACACACAGTTGTTTTATCAGCATGTTAGTAAATGTGGTGCAAAATATCAGGAATGAATCGTTATCAGTGTTTGTGGAAATGGGACAGGGTCCCTGCATAGATCAAAGGCACACCAGGAGGTCCCGAATACCAAGGAGAGCCCCCCCACCACAACAGCACAACCCGAGTCAACCCACCACCCACCCACCCGTCCAGGGCCGGCCGGTGGGATAGGCAGTATAGGCAAATGCTAGGGGCGCTGTGCATCCAGGGGGCGCCAGAAATGGGGCAAGAAAAAAAAGTAACTTCTACTATTCTTAAAACTAGTTGGTATTATTATGTTTTAAGAAAATAATGATATGCCCACATTAATTTAACGGAATAAAAAAGCCTACTCGTAAAAATAATAATGATATAGCCTAGTTTCCTAACCGAACCCCCCCGCCCCTCCCCTCTCCGACTACTCACAACTTTACACTTGGTGGCGCATTGTTTCGAGTCAACAAGCACAACATGTTGCCCCGTCCCAAACTGTCTCGAGCCCAAGGGAGGAAAAAAAGGACTGAAGAGGAAAAAAAACGCGACAAAGACAGAGGTAATGTACAGTAAAGATGATGTCAATGATGTATTTTGCTGTTGGAGATCGATAATTGTTACTGTTATTAAACATTAGCATAACGCGGTTTGCTAATCAGTAAATATACAGCGCTGTTTTTTTAACGTCAGTTAAAGTTATGAAGGGCCCAGTTTTTATGGAAAATAGTTATGTAACTATTCCCATCTCACCCTCACCAGGCAACTGTGTAAATATCTATTAAGCAGGTGTTACAATGTTAATTTCATTTGCATGGTTATCTCACGTTTTCCAGCTTGTAGTCAAAATGCTTTTCATTTCCATAGCTGTCAGCCTAGCTGTTTCTTGTGTTACACTTCATATTGTCTAAAGTGCGTTTATCATGGTAAACTTAAAATCTGTGTTTAAGTGCACATCATTGGAGCATAATTTGGCATTACCACGTAGGCCAATGTTATATTATACTGCAGTATACATATTCTTTCACTATAATGACAATAAAACTGGAAAACGTACATTGTATATTATATAGTATATTGTGTATACTGTATATCATATTCTTTAAATCATGTTTTTATTGTTAGGTTGGTGATTGGTATCACATACTCCTCTTCTGTCTTCAGATGCACTGCTGAGGTTTCTCAGGCCCATCCTTGAAAATCCTCCTGTCACCTCCACCTAAGCAGTACAACCCAGCTGTGATGCAGCAGCATAAACTGGACCTTCTGTTGCTCCAGTAGACCCGGCTGACTGGCCATCTCATATAACTGATAAGGTTTTTTTTGTATTTGTTTCTTTATTATTCTCAAAGAGTTTCCAATGTGCACTTGCCTTATTTGAATAAAAAAATGTTCAAGACAAAGCTATTAACTTTCTTGTAAGTATATGTACAATAGTAGTTGAATTTACTGCGATGCAAGGGGGGGCTACCTAAAATCTTGCCTAGGGCACCAAATTGTATAGGGCCAGGTCTGCACCCGTCAATCAGAAGGTGGCAGCCTGAGCCATGAGGCGGCGGCCCACGGGGCGGCAGCCGGACCAGACACTGGCCCCCAGAGCTGGACAGAGGAGAGTGCGGGGCCCAGCGTGTGTAACACACTGATTCTTTTCTATATTTCATCTTTTTGGCCCGACCTGATATAAACTCTAACACACATTCAGCTCGGTGTGAAGCCTGACTCTCAGCAGAGGAAAAATGAACACACACTGCAGCACAGCCTGAACAAAAGCAGCTTTTCTAACCAAAGACAAACAACAAAAATCACAGGAATTTGCTTAAAGTCTGACTCGTGACAAGAGATGAAGTGAAAAATACAAACGAGTGTTTGGGGTAAAAACTGTGAAAGTATCCCTTCTTTGTAAACCCCACCGCTGTGGAAGAGAGATGGCATCTCCTCTGGTAAATCACAATTTTCTCTTACTCTGATCTTTAAAGCGCCAAAAAATGAGTTAAGACTTGAAAGAGGATTTTGAAAACAGCCAGAATGAATAATAAAAGGCAGACTCAGAGGCGATAAGAAACAAGCCGTCGCTGAGTAAAATCAGATCAACGTTGATGGAAAGTTAGAATAGAGATGGGTTGTTGCATCAGCTTTTTAATTACACTTCCACAGATCTGTTGGTATAAACAAAGTCAACAGATTTTAAGAAGCATACACTGCCTTCCCTTAAAAATTCTGCTTTTCAAATGTACGTTAAAGACAGGCAACTGATGCGACTGCTATGACTTTAAGGGGTAATTATCCTCCAGGAGAAACTCGACTAGTACATACTCCTGCACTGACTTGATGAAAGAAAACCATCTTCTTCCCAACGCTTTGTTTGATAGTATCTTTCCTTTACAGACTAACATGTAATCTGTAATCTTAGCTTGGTCTTGTTCAGACAGCATAAGCAAAGATGAACATCTGATGTTTTGTTCTCTTATTTTTTGCTTTTGTCGACAACACTTTAATGACAGCATACAGCTCAGATTAGTCCAGCCAGATACCTTTCAAAAATGAAACAGATTATCAGCCACTTCCATCACGGCTAGAGCGTTTTCAGTTAGAAATCATCCATCCCTCTGTCTGAATACACACACACACACACACTGTATATATAAGGGCTGTCAGGTGATTAAAAAAATAATCAAATTAATTACAGCATTTGTAATTAATTAATTAATCTAATTAATCGCATTTTAATCGCATATCTTCCAAATCAGTCGTGGAGAACACTGGTCCTCAAGGGCCACCGTCTTTTAGGTTTTCCATGCAACCCTGCTCCAACACAATTGAAAGAAATCTTTTTTTGACAGAAAACTTGCCATTCAAAGGACTCAGCAATGCTTCACTCCCGTGTGTCGTCCCCATTGTCCAGACCCGCTTTGGCCAGTGATACAGGTGGGCATAGATGACACACTGGCCCAAACCCAAACTGCCTGCTACATGCTACCTCTTCACTACCGAGTGTGACCCGAAATGAAGTCAGGATGGCCACTTCAATCAGAGGGGAGGGCAGGAAAAAGATGGGCAGGAACGAGGAGCCCTCTTCGCTCCACTGGAAAAGGGAAGCACACTTCACCATGGCAACACAAAGACACCAATGTTGCGTTGTGTAGAAGTTGCGAGGCGCACCAGGGATCCTGTTATTCCCTCCACTGTCCCCGAAACACCATAAATCCAGCAGCCAATACAATGACAGGAGCTAGGTTATACTTCACATAGTTCATAGTGACTCCACACGTATTTCTGCTCCAGTACTCCCATTACTACCGTTTGATATTTATGATCAGCATAAAGAAACATTTCCTAGTTTCATTTTATTTATCCGTCACCTGTTGATTTTCTGTCATGCAGTCTTAAGATTGTTTCCTCCGTTTAGCCGTTTCTCCGGCTGTTAAGTCTGCATCGATGCAGACTCACTCTCTGAGGGCTCAATGGTCCCCTGACCCTTCACACTAAGTGGTTTGAGACTGTGGCGAACCTCCACAACGACTCGCAGTTGTAGGGGTTTGTGTGTAGTGGTAGTGTATAGGGGGTCGGTTTGGCAGTTGTGAAACAGCTTTAAGTGCATTACCCACTACACAAATTTAAAATGCTCACACATTGAATTGGCACTCTGAATTAATTGTGTTAATTGTTTTTTTTTTTTTTAAATCCAATTATTATATATGGGCAGCAAATCTGTAACGGCTCTGTCTTTGCTCTCCTGATTTTTGTATTGTAGCCGTCTTTTTTCGAGACATCGGCTTCATTTTTGGTTTGTCCAAAATTATTTTTCATGCTGATCAAAAGGCTGTGCTACACGGAAGATTTTCTGCATATCTTTTTGCTCTCTCAAGACTTGTTATGCTGTGTCTCCATGACAACGAGACTTGTTTACCACCGGGAGCAACTGCTAAAACTCTCCAAACTCAAGATTTCAGTGAAATAACACTTCAAATCCCGAAGGAGTTGAAAAGAAAGAGAAGAGGATGCAGAGCAGGTGTGCAGCAAAGAGAAAAACGGTGGAGATTTAAGCCGTTTCTTCCAACTGTTGTGACGAGGAACGTGAGATCGCTAGCTAGCAAGGTCGACGAGCTCCGGGTGCTAACCGGGTCTCAGAGTGCAGCATTATCTGCTTCACCTGTTAACCAGCGTTTGTGTCATCCTGGACATGTCGCTGTGGAGGAGAAGATCTGCAGAAGAGACATGGAACTGCTAGCTACTTACGTCAGGCCTGAACAAGCCTCTCACTGAAGATCATTCCTTCCAGCAGCCAGAAGAACAAGAGCACTACAATACTGAATTTA